>SNQJ01S0186943.1:1429-13567 GCA_010110895.2 Picea sitchensis
CTAATATATTATTTATTATTGTATTTATAATATATTTATTATATTTATATTGATGATGATGATGAGGGTAAATGATTACTTGTGATTCTTTAGAATTTTACTTGTGATTCTTTATGTATAGCTATAGAACTCAAGATTACCCCAAACTTTAAAGTTTTATCAAAATTCAAAATAATTCAAAATGGATTTCAAAATATATTAATAAACTTTAATTACAATAAAAATAAATTTAACTAATTTTGATTTATGTATAGACTCTAGATCACCCAAAAAAAGAAATAGATTATACAATATTAATATTTAAAGTTTAAAGTTTTATCAAAATTCAAAATGGATTTCAAAATATATTAATAAAATTTAATTACAATAAAAAAAAATATTAATAAACTTTAATTACAATAAAAAGAAATAGAACCACTTTTTCTTTACAGCTATAGAACTCTAGATCACCCAAAAAATTAATATAGATTATACAATATTAATATTTAAACTTTAAAGTTTTATCAAAATTCAAAATAATTCAAAATGGATTTCAAAATATATTAATTGTAGAACCTTTAAAAGTATCCTGAGTGTCCCAAATTCCTATTTATTATTATCCTTCTGTTCTCTATCCCTAACAATAGCTTTTCGATTTCTAATTATTGTCCATTTTCCTTCTGTCCTCGCTTTTTTTACCTTTTGAACTTCCTTCCTTAATTCAGCTTGGTCTTAGGGAATGAGGTCTTCATTTATAAATATTCCTGACCCTTTTAAGCTCGGAGATTTACTAAGTATGCTATTATATTTATGAATATTGTAGTTCTATTTAGCTTATTGTTCATTATACATTTTGAATAACAAACAACCCTCAATATTTAATGACTTTTGTTTGTGTGGGAAAATATATGTCTCAAAAAGTTATACACTTCTTTTTTGTCTCGGGATTGGAAAAAATATTCCTTCATCTTTATCTACCTTTTATTTTTTTTGAGGATTTCCGAGTTTTTTCCTTGGTACTACAATATTTAATGACTTTTTTTTTTTTTTACTCTCAGTACTCCAATATTTAATGACTTTTTTTTTTACTCTTAGTACTCCAATATTTAATGACTTGTTTTTGTTTGCGTTGAAACTATGTCTCAAAAAGATGTAGACTTTTTGAGAATTTCAGAGTTTTTTTACTTTAGTCTTATAATATTAAATTCCCATATTTATTGAGTTTTATTGAGTTTTGTTTGTGGATTTGAGATTGGAAAACATATGTTTCAAAAAGTCATGGAAATATTCCTACTATGCTAAAGCGTAATTACATGTGTATATATAACGCAATGGACGCAGAGGAGAAATATCCTTGGAAAAAGAGGAAAGAAACTCGGCGATTTTGAATGGGTGGGTCCGGAGTTACGGTGAAGTCTTTGTGTAGTACAAGGGGCTGAGCAATGGCGAGTTTTTTTTGAAAAGATTGTTGTGGGGATTCGAAAAGATATTCCATCATCTTTAACCTTTTTGTGGTATGAGAATTTCCGAGTTTTTCTCTGGGTAACTAGAATCATGACTTGACTTTTGTTTGTGACTTTGGGGTTGGAAAAGTTACGTCCCAAAAAGTTATACATTTTTTTTTACTTTGAGAATTGGAGAGTTATTTTGTCGTACTAAAATATTTAACGAGTTTTGTGTGAGATCGAAAAAAAAAGTCATTATTTCTTAGTGAAATATTTAATTTTAATAAATATTATTTATTTTTTAATTATAAAAAAAATAATTAAGTGTAAAGTAAATACTTTTTAAATAGACAAAAACCACACGGAACCACTGCACACTAAGAGAATATAAATTTGAATGTTTTAAGTATTATCTACTATGTCCAAAAGTGTAATATCTATCAAAACCATCACATGGCTATACAATATAATAAATGTCGTAAAACCTACATAACAAAAACCAATATCAACTTAGTGATTAAATTTAAGGAATGAAAATAAATTCTCATATATTTTCATAAAAAAATTCTAAGTAACTACTTGAATTCAACTTGTCTTTCTAGTGATTATTAATTTTTAAAATGAATCACAAAACAGACGTTTAAAGAAATATAAATACAAAACAAATATAAGAGACAATGATATTAAACTTATAAAATATAGCTTTTGTATTGATGTTTTCCAAAAGAGTGAGAGCAATGTTCACAGGCCTCTTCAGGGGGGCTACCTCCTTTGAACAAAGCTCTAATTACAATAACAATACTTGACAAAGTATTACACAATTTTCTAGTTTTATAAGTAGCAAAATATTAACTACTTGTAGTCCCATCATTGATTAGTATCAACCACTTAATAGGCCTTAATTAATAAAGACAACCCTTTTCCACTAAGTAATTTCTCACTAACTATCTAATGAGACTTTTTCCAAAAAGGTGGCCTCATGCATTAATTAACTAACTCTTAAGTAGCCCAAAGTAGGGAGGTTAGGATAAGACCCTAGGATGCCCTGCCCCATTGAAAACCACATTGTCTGCAAGGCTAAACTTGTGGAAACTACTATAAAAGTGTTATTGGTACCCAAGGGACACCTTTTGGATATACATCTTTCAACTAGATCGAGACTTCTTGGATGGGAGCACTCAATGCAATGGAGACCATTGCTTTCTAAGGGGGGAGGATTTTTCTAGATGGATGTTGGTGGCCTCCCACCTATTCCAACTGGCTCATTTTGGCAGTTTTCCAATTTGACATTATTTCCTAGTTTTCGGGCCCTTAACTTCCGGGGTCATTTTGAGAAACTAAACAACGTTTTTAGGTCTCACCACAATCAAATTGTAGACAAAGTCTAAGTCTGAAGGCAACATGTGTATTGCTTAGATAGACCTATCCAACGAGATATCGTGCGCCTAAAATGGAGATCGCATGCAAAATTTATGACCCTGGGAAGTTGATGTACTAACTTACCCAAACGGAGCCCATATGACTTTTGGTGCTTCATCTCCTAGGGTTAGGTTTTTTGATGTCTAGGGTTTTTGACATTCCTGTTTATTGTAAAAAGGCCTTCAGAGCCTCATTGTAATCATCTTCTTGTGAATGAGCACAGCCGTCACATCTCTTCTCAGAGATAAGCTGCCACCATTCTAGCAAGCTTGTTTTTCGCTGCATTTTACAGTTTTGGCTTATTTCCTTATTGAATAGGAACCAATTTTATTGTATATCTGTTACTCTGTGTTAAGCATCTCTTAATAGTAATCTGTATTCATTTCGTTTTGCTCATAAAATCTGGATCACAAAATTTGCTAGTGAATGTGGGATCACAATTTCACAAAATGGAAGTGGGCATGCCATGTAACTTAAAAATATGATCCATGAAAACTTGGGCCACTATGGAGGGCATAAATGGGTGTGGTAGTGTAACATCCCCGACCCTCCAAAGACCGGGTAATGCTACCATCCAGAATAAACACTTATATATATAACATGCATTTTAATGAATTAAAACACTTAACATAGAGTAATCACATAATTGTTGCTACCATACACAATCAATGAAACTAACATTAATTCATATGTGCAACGGAATACATGATAACATTCAAGCATCACAAAACATGCATAAAATACATAATTAAGCACATAAATGATACTTATGTTTTGGCTGGAGTAAATACACCAACTACGTGCGGACCTTCCACGAACCTCTTAGCCTTAGACCGTGTTGCTCATCACTCTCAGCAGTAGGTCACCCCCAAGATGGGACTAAACTCCACTATGCAAGAGAATTCTAGGCTTGGCAAGGACAACAAGGAAGTTTCACAAAGTAACAAGAAGGATCTTTTATCCTAGGAGTCACTTATGCCCACAACACATAGACCCTCATTCCCCACACACCTGCTCCACCCTAGGAGGATACACCTTCACTAATACAAGTCCATCGACTAGTACACCTCCCTTAACTTGGGCTTCAACAATAGGTTGGACCAGAAGTCTCAGAGTATTGTGGCTGCTACGAGACTCCATTCCAGAAGAACGCATTTCCTAGCAGACTCTCTCGCCTGGGAGAGCTGCTCACAGGCCTGACAACCTACCTCTTCAACCAGTCTTCGACTCAGCTATAGCCAAGTACGGATGACAGCAACAATAACAACAATAGAAATTGGGAAAAATGGGTATGGACACCCAACAAGACAATAGTCGAACACTAGGACATATCAAGCCCAGTAAGAAACAACCAATGACAGCAAGCCACACTTCGTCATGGAATTGCGTGGTTTCACAACCAACAGTTATGACACAACATTGCTGAGTCAACAGAAAACAACAACCCAAAAGCAGTTAGGGTACGAACTCGACTCTGCATGTGCAGATAGACTGGTTTCACTGAATCACATAGGTCGGCTTCCCTTTCTGGTTTTCAGAGATGTGTGAGGTTATGCAGATGCAAACCCAGAGGCAAAATGTTTCACGTGCAACATGGGAGAATGGCAGGATGACTAAGGTGAAGGAAGGCAAAATGACTCATGAACCCCCCAACACAGCTGATGCTTCATCTTTTAACTGCATGAGCCCAAGTCGACACTTGTCTTCCTAGAGCTGCATGCACTCCATTTAGATTACGTCCCATTTTACAAGTGTTAGCACTAGGAATCACCCTCAGACTGTAATGAGAATAAGCCCAGTGCCCATCAGTTTATACAGTAAATGTAAATGAGTTTTAGGTGGTCAAATGGAGAAGACTCAATGATAATAACATTCTAACTCATAAATCTAGACTAGCATGCATAAGCAATTGAGGTCTAGAATCAACTTCAGTCAATAAGTTGGAGTAAGGGTGAATAGAGGGAAGACTTTGGTGAGAAGAGTGTAGAGGTCTGTCATGGACATCAGGTCTTCCAGCAGCCTAAGAAGGAAAAACTTAAACACAAGGTCCTCTTGAATTCAAATTTCAAGGAAGCTGAAAGAACTCATAACAATACTATAATCAAGCATTTATCATAATACAATTACAACAATCCATGTGAATCAAGAAAACATGAACTCTCTCAGTATTAGAGGCAAATAAGATGGAGTAAGAAAACTAACTTAGGTTAACCAAGATGTCTAAAAAACAAATACATAACCAGAGAACCAGTTGTTCTCAATCAAAATATTACAATAGCAGGGAGCCTAGCTCAACCATTCGACCATTACAAAAATCAAAACTGCCTATATATAAGCATAATTGTTGCGACCATCAGGAGTGTGATGGGATTGCTGCATTCAAAGTTTTTAGTCGGCATATGCTCTGTCAGACTGTGCAGACAGTCTTCTGTTGTCAGATGTGAGCTCTAAATCTGCTAGTCTTTCTGGCTTTCCATTTACGTGATGAGACGAGGTTTCAGCCACCTCTTTCAGTTTCAATAATTGCCTTCATCAGGATCAGAACGAGGACTGACATCCATGAATACTCCAGGCGGCACCAACGACTTTCTTCGGGTCAATCCTAACACCTCGAGGCCATGCATATATTCTTTTGTGGCTAATACAGGCATAGCATGTGGCTTGACTTAATTTGATTTGAGGGTGGTTTGACTGTGCAAACCCAATCATTTTCATTTCCATTTGGAAATCATGGGCAAAATTCCACATGATTTACAACGAGATGCTCCTGAGGTCAGATCTGAATCACTGTCTAATTCCAATGAGATATGCTGCAAATTTTTGTGATAACATCTGGGTCCACAGGGGATGGCATGCTCCCTGCGAGCTGCCAAGAACAAATAGTTCCAGTGCCTTAGTTGTTGGGCTATGGAGTCATGCTCAAACAACATCCTGTTGAAGGCAAGAGACTGAGAACTTAAACTATTCTATTTTAAAATAAAAAACAAACACACATGATCCCGAGGGAGCTTATTTATGTACAAAACCTAAACTAACTGAATTTTACAAAGGGCTAGATGAAGGAAAAATTCCACCATAGCCATTCAAACTATTTGATAATTGAATCCTTCATGTCACCACAAATGATCCATAAGAAACAAGGAAAGTGTGATAGTTGTCTAATTTCATTCTTATGATCACCCATATTACCTTCAAATGTTGATAAAAATATCAATCCTGCATGCTCCAAAGCATTTGAAAAGTGAAACTTTATGTATTCATCGACAGGGTCACGAAACTGAAAGCAACACATGATTAACTTATGAAAGGTTACCTTCATTGTTTCAAAACTGATGACAACTTGCTTGATGTCCTCTACAGGCACGCTTGATTGAATGACAGCCACAAGCATCTGTGGGTCAAATAGTTTCTTACTGTGAACTATATGTACAAGTGGAATAAGGATGGACGTAGGTGGTTGTTGATCCATTGATGACTGTGGATTTACTTCGGGCTGCGAATAAACGATCTCTTCATGTGCCTCAACTAAGGGTTGCTCTTGATCAAAACTTCGGGTTATGTCTTTTGTGACAAGGATAACCTCTGCATCATCCTTACTGTCTTCATAGTGATCAAATATAAGATAAGCTTGTTTCTCATCATCACTAGAATATTTATCAAAAATGGGTTTCCCTTCACATCCATGATCAACCTTTAAAAAAATAATTTCATCAAGAATATAACTGTTAAAAATATCCATTTCAGGAACAGTAGTAATTGTTGCTTCCATTTGTTTAGACACATGATTTTCATCAATACAAGGATGCTCATTGATACCTGCTTCGAAGACAAAATCATCCACAGTCTTTCTTTCATAGGGAGAGCAAGTAAAATCCCCCTCATGTTCAGAGTTGATGTGATACTAACCTTGAATCCTACCACAAGCTTGGACATTCTCCTCCACTTCCTCAGCATCCATGAACAAATGTGATAAAGATGTAGATTTTCTTTCCCTAAGATAAAAAACAAGGTCAGAGTGTTGAGACACTATGTAATACACCATGGCAGCGGTCTCAAAAGGTTTAATTTCTAGGGGCAGGCTGCAATACAAGCTATGAAACCTTCGATTAAAAGCAGACAAAACTTCCCTTTTTCCCCTTCTCAAAGTAGTGAACTCATGTAGGTATTGATCAAATGACTTTTTCTCACCCCAATACCTTAAAAATGTATTGCGTAATTCAACCCAAGAACCAATGGAGTCAGTTCCCAAACCCTTAAACCATACACCAACATCTCCTAACAAGGATTTGGAAACCAACCTCATGGTAACATCCTCATAAATTATCTCAAACTGATCAATAAAGTTCTCGAAAGCCTCCACATCCCTCACAGCTGTAACATGATCCTCTCCATAAAAATAGGGAAAGTACTTAAAGAAATCAGGAGGATAAGGATGAAGATGATATGGAATCTTTAAAGATTTAAACAACTTGTCTTTGATTCTAGTTTGAAAACTAGTGGGTTGAATATGAGGCTTATCACACTGATGGCAAGGCTCAATAGTAACAGAAGAATGTGATGAGATTTGAGGAGGTTGTGGATCAGTTTCAACCTCCTCAAGGCAGGTCTTCTTCTTCCAAGGATAGATATATAAAGGAAGGTTGGTGATCAACAGAATAAACAAAACGCAATATGATCCTCTTTATACGTGAAGGGAAAAACAAAAATGAGTTGATAAAGAATAACACAAGTTCATGAAGAAAGCTCATAAGCTGATACCTAGTCATTCCCTTCATCTTTCTGTCAGTAGGATCCTCCCCAGTGGAGTCTCTGATTGTGGAGTCACCAGGTAGATGATTACAGACAATTTTATGTATCCCTCTCTTGTCTACCATCAAGAGTTGGATCTATGTCGTTCTTCCCAGGGAGCTCTTCAATCTGCTCAAATCCGTCCCTGGCAATGACACCATTAATGTTAGCACTAGGAATCACCCTCAAACTGTAATGAGAATAAGCCTAGTACCCATCAATTTATACAGTAAATGTAAATGAGTTTTATGTGGTAAAATGGAGAAGAATCAATGATAATAACGTTCTAACTCATAAATCTGGACTAGCATGCATAAGCAATTGAGGTCTAGAATCAACTTCAGTCAGTAAGTTGGAGTAAGGGTGAATAGAGGGAAGAATTTGGTGAGGAGAGTGTAGACGTTTGTCGTGGACATCAGGTCTTCCAGCAGCCTAAGGAGGAAAAACTTAAACACAAGGTCCTCTTGGATTCAAATTTCAAGGAAGTTGAAAGAAATCATAACAGTATTATAATCAAACATTTATCATAATACAGTTACAAAAATCCATGTGAATCAATCAAACATGAACTCTCTCAGTATCAAAGGAAAATAAGATGGAGTAAGAAAGCTGACTTAGATTAACCAAGATGTCTCAAAAACAAATACATAACCAGAGAACCAGTTGTTCTCAATCAAAATATTACAATAGCAGGGAGCCTAGCTCAACCATTCGACCATTACAAAATATCAAAACTGCCTATATATAAGAAGAACTACTATAACCATCAAGAGTGTGATCGTATTGTTGCATTCAAAGTTTTTAGTCGACGTCTTCTCTATCATACTATGAAGACAATCTTCTTTTGTCAGACGCGAGCTCTAAATCTGCTAGTCTTTCTGGCTTTCCATTTATGTGATGAGATGAGGTTTCATCCACCTCCCTCAGTTTCAATAACTACCTTCATCGCGATCAGAATGGGGCCTGAAATCCATGAATACTCCAGGCGACATCGACGACTTTCTTTGAGTCAATCCTAACCCATCCAGTCCATGCAAATCTTCTTTTGTGGCCAATACAGGCGCAACAAGTGGCTCGAATTAATTTGATTTAAGGGTGGTTTGACTGTACAAACCCAAACATTTTCGTTTCCCTTTGGAAATCATGGGCAGAAGGCCACATGATTTACAACAAGATGCTCCTGAGGTCAGATCTAAATCACTGTCTGATTCCAATGAGATATGCTGCAAATTCTTGTGATAACACTAAGAACATAAGATAACATAMTATATAATGTTCACCTTAGTCTCTAGGATATAATATTAAAATATTATTTCTCTAGAGGCAAGCCCCCTAGCTTAGACCCTAGGCCCAAAACACTTAGCCCCCCTTCCTTACCCTACCTAGTGGAGCTTAGTCCCCCATCACTCTTTCTTCGTGGTTGGTCTACACGCAGCAGTGTTTATATTTTATTAATAATCTGCATAATTACATTTACAAACAAAATCAGGCTCTTGGCCTTAGCATATGGCTCACCAACCTAATAAACACGTAAGTCTTTCAGCTTCTAACCACTTGGCTCACCAGCCTATAAGAAAAAATTACAATTCAGAAGGGGCTCAGCCATGGGGTATTACAATCCCCTCCCCTTATTTTTGCATTGTCCTCAGTGCAACTTATTTACAAAACAACAACGAGATTTCCAAAATCTTCAAAAACTGTGGGTACTCTGCCCGCATAGCATCTTCATGCTCCCATGTTGCGTCCTCAGGACCGTACCAGGTCCACTGGAATTTTACAAGCCCTATAGCTCGATTCTAGAGCTGCTTGTTTTTCCAGTCTAGTATACGCAATGGATGCATGCAATGTTGCAGACAAAATTCCAATGATAATAACTACGTTATATCTTCTTCATTAATTTTTCTTTGTATCATAAGTAAATTAGTGCTTGCATGTTTCTTGTATAAGAATTTTTAAGAATGTTCTCATAACATCTATAGTTAGTTGTAAGTGTAGTGTAATTTCCATTCAATCTCTAAATAGAAATGATTGTTTTTTCTTTGATTTTTTTTTTTTACTTGTTGCACCATCTTCTCATTCACTACACTAATTGAAGCTAAGAAAATAAATTATTATGAGTTGTGGGAAATTAATTCTCTCCAAAGGTTTCCAATGTGTAAATATTACAAATTCAAATGGCCTTGGAATTTAAGGGGTTTGAATTTATATTGATATTTTCAATTATGGGTAACATTCCTAATTTGTGGGTTATGTAATTTATTTAAGTGGATGTTATAGATTGGTATCGGATCCCAGTTTTTGGCACTAGGCCGCTAATGGCAATTTATGTGAATTGGTTAATGAAATTCACATTTGCATGCCAAGTATTTGATAGAATGCCTCAATGAAAATTGGTTAATTATATCAATTTGATTGCTCATGGTGTAACAACCCCATTTTAATCCCCAAATTAGCAATATAATATGTAAACATTGTATATTGAAAATAATAAATAAAATATATCGTTGGTTGCAGATGGACATGGACGAAGACATGGGGGCTAAGTTTCCACAAGAGAGGGGGGGTCCGAGGAAGAATAGTGCATGCCTATTAAACCCAAACCATCTTTCTAAATTATTTTACTATGAACCTTCTATTTTATTTTTTAGTGTTCCAAAGCCCGATCATTGAATGAATGTGAGGGGTTAGAGGGAAAAGTCACCTCAAATTGTTATTGTAAGCATGAACCTGAGTACAATTAACCTTGAGAATTGGGAGAGTCAAGATGCATGGAAAAAAAGTAAATTCAAATGGGGAAAGAGAGTAGTTTTTACAATTGGAAAAAAATAAGGAAAATGAGTGTGGAGTGTGGGGAAATATTAGGCAGCCATAGAGGCTTTTGTGGAAAGATTTTGGAACTAGTAATTGCATGAAGAAACAATTTGTTATACCTCTGGGTGAGATTTTATGAGTAAGAATTTCCCAAGTGAGAAAGTGAGTTTTTGTTGTTAGAATTCTTGTTGCAGCTGTAAATTCCTAGAGTCCCCAACAAAGAGATTTTATGGCCAACCTATGTTGGATCCCTAGAGGGAAGTGGGATAGTCCAGCGGACTGCATGGAAGATAAGTGATCACATTTCTTGGGTTGTATGAGTCGAGGGGGAAGAGATCTAGTGGAATTGAATTTCTATAGGAATTGGTTTATGTGGACTATATTGGGCTTTGAATTAACAATAGACACCCATAAAGAGACATCATTTTTTGTGGATTCGTAGCCCCATCTCAGGGGTGACTTGTTGTTGATAACTGAAGCAACACGTATATGGTTGGGTGGAACGTTTGTTCTATGTATCTGGTTGCATATTTACAAAGATAAGTGTTCATATTTAGTTTGTTTATTTTTGGTGAATGTTGAGTTTAAATTGTTGTGCATTCCACTCTAAGTTGTATATTATTTATTGTTACATGTTATGAGTAAATGTTGCATTTGAATCTATGTTTTATGTGATCGAATGATTATGTGCATATTTAATTGTTTCTATGCCCATTTAAATCAATTGCATTCATGTTTTTCATTATTATGGATACTTGAATGAGCTTGTATATCATGTTATGTATTGTTCTGCATTTAAATTGGTATTAGAGTTTTACTTAGTCTTTTTTAGTCATAATGTGTCCCATCAAGGGAGTTGGGAATGTTATAAAGTGGTATCAAATATTTTGGTTCAACACTGGACCTGTATGGGTCAAATATTAACACAAATTTGATAAATTTGCGGTTGCAAATTTTTACTTTGCATTGAATTTAGGGATAAAAGTAAATTTGGAGCGAAATCCATAATATTTGGGAAAATGTTTTAGTTTAAATTCATTTGGGGATGATGAATTGATGGACACCAACGTAAATTTAATGAGAGCAAGCTTGAATTTGGCCATGCAAAGCTAAGACCAGAGCTTCCATGGTATCCCTATATAAAAAAATCGTTTGGAAATTACATATATCCATCAACTACCCATATTACATTCGATTTTGAGATCAACGACTCATATTCATCTTGGATTTGGTAAAAAAAAATGAGTTAAATGAGTTGTTAAAATCCAAGCTTATTTATCCATCGAAGACAAAATTTGAGTCCATCAAAAACCAAAAATTTGAGATTGTCGAAAGCCAAGAATTTGAAATTTTTCCAAAGTGCATTTTGCAATTGGTTGAAGTGCATTCTAAACAACTTTTTCTTGAGGAAAATTTTCAAGTATAGAAAAAATGTAAAAGTGCAAAGTAATCAATTCTAGATTTATACAAAAATTGACTGGAGCATTGGATCTTGAATCTAAAAGTTGTTGTGTGTTCACAATCATAAATCCTATATGTGCGCAATATAAATTTTTTCTTGATTCTTGACATGTTTTCTTCTATAGGTGGCAGAAAATGGTCTCTCAACTAGATTTCACAAGTGAGAATGGGGCATAAAACAAAAGGTTGAGAAGAGATCGAGAGGTGAAAAATAAAATTAACATCCAACTGCTAT
>SNQJ01S0186944.1:0-15465 GCA_010110895.2 Picea sitchensis
TTAGCTACACCGGAATGAGCCTCCTCCCCTTAGGGTTTTGATTTGGTGGCCCTGCCATTGCAGCACCATCAAACCTAACTCTCCTGTCCTTAGGTTTGAATCTTTCCAAGCCTTTAGCCTCTCTCTTTGACTCCATTATCCCAAGGCACTAGTCTAATCCTAAAACGTTGAGGTTTTGTTCAACATAATCTTTCAAACTTTCTTGAATTGAAACCCTAACTAAACCTAGCGACTCTACTAACCCTAACTAATTGATGACGTCAAGCCTCTTTTAAACCCTTGTTTAGTGTAAAACGTGTGGCTTTGTCATCCTTTGATAGACATTTGAGTGTTGAGCAATTTCATTGGTTTATTTAGCAAAACGTCCACTTTATTATCTAGCTAACCCTAACCCTAACTAGCTAACCCTAACCCTAACCCATTTGTCGAATACCTGCAAAGTTACCTGTGGCCGCAATGGCATCTTGTCCCTCCTATTGGGTTTACCAACCCTCTGACAGACATCGCATCTGTGGCAGTACTCCTTTGAATCTCTATGAATGGTCGGCCACCATAGTCCTGTGCGCAATACCTTTTGCACGGTAGATTTTCCTGCGTAATGTCCTCCTTATATTCTCTCACGAGCTTCTGCTAAAACCATTGGTATTTCATGTTCTAGCACATATCTTTGCAATATGCTATCTGCGTCCATTTTGTATAAGTTTCCTGCGATCAGATGATAGTCTGTGGTCCGGACTACCAGGTTTTTCTTCTGCGCGGTGTTATATTCTTGCGGCACAGTACCCATACTCAAGTACTGGATGATATCTGCAAAGTATTCATCAATGATTCAGACTGAAAATAACTATGCATCTGGAAAGTTGTCCTCTAAATTTGTAGGTTCTTCTCCATTTGTGACCCTAGATAGGTGGTTAGGTCCTGCATTCAACTTTCCTGGCTTGACTATTATTTCAAAATCAAACTCTTGAAATAGTAGTAACCATTGATAGATTCTCCCCCCCAACATTGGCTTGTTGACTAGGTATTTAAGGGCTGAGTGATCTGTGAACATCTTAAAATGTTTTCCCAATAAGTATTGTCTGAATTTTTATAGTGTGTAGACTATAGCTAGGTCTTCCCTTTCTGTAGTGTTATAGTTATTCTCTAATTCTAATAGTTTTCTGCTCACAAACGCTATAAGGTGATCCAAATCTCCCGCTCTTGGCTACGCCAAAATAGCTCCAAGTGCTACGACTGATGCATCTACATGTACATGGAATGTCTTTTCCCAGTCTAGAAATACTAGTATTGGCACGATGACCATCTTTTCTTTCAGTGTATATAGACCGTGTTGACAATCTTCATTCCACTGAAAATTTGTGTCTTTCCTTAACAGTTTCTCCATTGGCGCGGTAATCTGCGCATACCCTTTGATAAATTTTCTATAGTATCTCATGTGTCCCAATGTCGCTCTTAGTTGATGGACTATCTTTGGTGGTGGCAAGTTAAAAATTACTGCAATCTTTGTAGGATCTACTAATAAACCTTGCTTGCACACTATATGGCCCCAATAATATCCCAAACGATGTTCTGAAGATACACTTCTTGATGTTTAATGATATTGCCTCCATCTTTCTAACATCAACCATAAGACCTCTACATGGCCTTTCAACAAACTATAGACTGTCCAATCGTCCAAGTATACCTCTAGAAACTGGTGGATAAACTCCTTAAATGCAAGGATGAATACTCTGGAAAATATTGCTGGTGCATTCTTTAGTCCAAACGACATGACTGTGTACTGGTAGGATTCCCATTCTGTAGCAAACATGGTATTGTATCTATCTTCCTATGCTATCTTGTTCTGGTGGTAGCCTAATAATCCATCAATGAATGAGTAAAATTCGTGTCCTCCTACATTCTCCAACACTTAATCCGTGAAAGGTGTAGGGAACGGGTCATGTAGGCATGCATCGCTCAAATTCCTCAAGTCGATGCATATTCTTACCCCTCCTTGTTTTTTCTCCTGAACTACCATTAGGCTTATCCATTATGATTCCTCCACATGTTCTATGATTCCGACATTGAGCATTATATCAATCTCAACTTTAACTTTCTACTTATATATCGAGTTTAGTCTGTATGGTCACTGTCTAATTGGTCTTGCTTCAGCTCTAAGTGGTATCTTCATTTCTCCTAGATCTCCTGCTATACCCTTAATTTCTGTAAATGTTGTGGGGAACAGATCGTTGTACTCGTGTAGTAACTCTATTATTCTTTCCACTGTTTGCTCATCCCAATAGTCTCCAATGCTGGCCATTTTTATATTCTCAACTGTCCCAATGTTGACTTTCTTCACCTTGATCAGTGTAACAATTACTTCTGATTCTAGAGGTGTACCTTCCACTTCTCTTCCACCTTCCACTTCCTCGATCTGAATATCACACAAGTCGTCTTCATCAAGTGCTTCCTCATGCACATGGTAGCATGAAAACAATTTTTTAACTATTTGTCTATTCTACCATTGTTCTTCTGTTATGAGTTCAACTTCTGGTTCCTTAATGAATATCACCCCTCTTATATTCTTAAGTGTTGCGTCTATGTTGGGGTTCTCATGTTCGAATGAGAAAGTGACTGTAAAATTCTATTGCAATACTGTCCAACTCGTAGTTCCTCTGCGTAGTTCTTGGTCTGTATACCAGTTTGCTGGTATGCCCTCTAAGGTATGTACAAAGTGATGAGGCCATTCCTCTGGGGGTGTCATTTTCCACAACGCTCTGCACTTCTCCAAGTGTTCCGCTGGTGCCCCCTGTCGGTCGTACTTCTGCTTCTTGTTTCTTTTCTATTTTGCGCCAAACCTTATGTGTAGTAATTGCTTACATTAGTACCAATTCGTGATTGTCTCCTTGTGTGCGCCCCACCATCTTGCAGGTGTGGCCTTGAGTGCTATATTGAGTTCTAGGAGTCTCTAATTTTATAACACTTTATCCTCATACTGTGCCAAGAATACTTGAAGATCATTTACTCCATGGAAACTGGGTGTTTCCTCTATCTTCGTGCCTATCCATCTTACTGCGCGGTCTATTCTTGCGTACCTTCTTGTGGAAACTTCATGTAGTCTTTGTTTCCAGTTATCTAAACCTGTAACTGAGTTTGTCGCACTTGAAGTAATGCTCTGCCAACTGAGTATCCTATTTGCAGTTGGATTTATGTAATCCTCGTCGCGCGTAGTTGTTCTGTGCAATTGGCTGATTTCCTTTAAGTCTAAGCAAGTAGGTTCTACAAGCCTTTCCCCTTCTGATGGGTCCAATGGTGCGATGACCCTGTATTCTCCTGACTTGAATGTCATTTTTCGTGTCTTTAAATTGATTATGGCCTAGTTATCAAACACCCAATCCAAGAAAATCAATGATGGATATGTTGTTGTGCCATTCACTATTTCGATCACTTCGAAGTCTGGTTTAGTGTGCACTCCATCCAGGTCTACTGTTACTCCTTTCAGTCTGCCAATTGGTAGAACTCTGTGTTGGTTTTCTAGTTTCAGCTGAACAGGTTAATATCCTAATGTGGGCTCTCCCATACATTGCCATGTCTTCTTTGGTAATACATTGACTAAAATTCTAGATCCATTATGATATCTCCCATGTTGAAATCTACGATGTTAGAATTCAGTCTGAACTCTCTACTTGTTATTCTCCTTGTATGTAGGTGATTGACTATTTTTTGTTCTAGTTTTCCTTCTGTCTCTATGCTACCTCTTTCTACTATATTTTTCAATATTTAAGAGTTGAAGGATCATTCGATAGTTTTACACGTGATTGAAAAAAACCTTTGAGTGTACTTACTTGTCCTAGGGGCTGTATTTTTTTGGTATGATCCAACGATGGATGCATCTCGTACTCTGGAGCCTCTTTAGTCTGCTACGTAGTTGAAGTCGATGCAATATCGTCCTTAAAAAATTCTTCTCTGGCTTGCTTAAATATATCCTACTCGTTCTATGCATCAAACTGCTTCCTTGGTTCGACGTTCTTCTTCACCCACTAGTGTTGTACTGGTTCTTGTTGGACTACGCCATTCCTTGTTTTAGCTCCTCTGCGTGTAACTATGTTGATATTTCATCCTTCATCCCTTGCTTTGGCTAAAATCCATTGAACGCTTTGGTTGTTATGATTCCTCTTTTCCTAGATCTTCCCTAGTAATGTAGGACATTCTTTCGTGTGATGATATGATGTGCAACAATACATACAATTCGATGGTGGAAGTGGACATTCTCTTGCATAATGTCCTGGTTGTTAATGGTTGTGACATACCACTGGTCCTCTACCTCTTCCAAATCCTCATCTTGATTGTACTCCACCTCTGTAGCCAGCTCGATATCCTCTCGGGGTGTTTCATTGAGGCTCCTAATTGTACTGCGCGATATTGTACTGAGGTTGCGCTGTGTTGTACTGTGGCTGCGTGGTATTATATGGTTGCCACGTAGTAATATACTGCTGTTGTGTAGTGTTGTATGTAGCTGGAACTTGGTTAAACTGTGGTGCGGCTTGCCCAATCATCATTTCTGCCTCCACCCTGTTGACCACCTATCCACCTAGGGGGTCAAATCCATGTGTCATGAAGAGATGCATCATCAAATACTAATATGTTGAAGACAGTTTAGTTCTACTGGGCAATTTATGTCTCTAGCACATATTTTTGTAAATAGAATTTCTGCACCCCTGCGTGGGTTAATAATGTAATAGGTCTACATGGATCATGGTTAGGTAAGTTACCTTAGTATTTCTTCATTAGGGGAGTTCCTTTCATTGAGGGTTTTTTATCCTCAGGTTATTAATGTGGCTTTTCAACCTTATTAATTTCCCTTGAGTTTTTCCCTCCCACCAACAATAATTCCTCTAAAGTGGTGAAAGACGTTCTAATGAGGTTATCCTTTGATATTTATTGTTTAGGAATGATGTAAATGACCATGTATAACATCATATAAATTTTCATAGAATTCCGTCGAGTCTAGATAGTTTTTTTTTAATTAATTAAATTAATTAAATTTTCCTAAGGTTGAAAGTTTAATTATTTAATTAATTAATTGTTTTTGAGAAAATATTGTAAAAACTAGGTCCTTGGGTTTTTGATAGGAGTATTTGTTCTGAAAATAAATTTAAAGACACCCCCTACACACTTGGCTCAAGTTTTAGCTCAGTCAAACAACTTTTGCTAGGTGTTTGTCCACCAGGAGTTCCAGTCAGTCAAAACAACAATTTTAATTGCTAAGTCATGAGATAGGTAAAATGTCATTTTTGTAATTTATAAGCAAATGGATTAAATTAATGATGGAAAAGGTGAGAGATATTTTTCCTAACCTTTCCTAACCTTTCCTAACCTTTTCCAACCCTCACATCACCCCCTCACCTAGCCATTAAACAAAAACGTTACTTTTCCTAGAGTGGTGTGCCTCCCTTCTAGAAAGTCTCCAAAAAGTGAAAAAATAATAAAACAATTAATGGGAGACTTATTATATCCCTTGGTGTGCCTCCCTAGACCCTAAAACTCATCATTTAACTTGCCAAAGCCTTTCCAACTCACTCCAACTCATTTCCACTTCATCCATCCATGCCAAAACCCTAACTTACCAAAACCCTAAAAGTGACTTTTCTTTGATGTGTGACACTTGTAACTCATCAAAGAGGGGTATCTTTGCCTTCCAAAGTATAAATAGAACCCCTCCCTCACTTATTTGACACCATATCTTGAGTTATTGTTATGCTACTGGATTTTCCCCTCATCTCTCTCTCTCTCTTGTTCATTGTTCTTCCTTCTATTTTGCTCTTGAGAGTGTTGGAGCAACATGTTGCTACAAGACTCTCCTCTTGAGTAATAGAAAGGATTTGGAGGATTTGAAGAAAAAAAGAGTATTCTTGTTGCTTCTTGCTACTATTGAGGTGGTCTTGTTCTATTTTTCTCTCTCATTCTTGCTTCAAGTTTATAGATCTAGAGTAGAAGCTCCAAGCAAAGTATTTTGTTTGGATAGATTTGTGGTAGTATTATCATAGATCTAGTGAAGTGTTTATTTGGGTATTTCAAAGTATTTTTTTTACCATCTAGATCTACTCACATTCTATCTATTTTTGTATCTTTTCTCACAACTTTTGCAGGTTTACCTCTAGGGTTTTATTGGGCTAGCCTCAAGGAAGAGTTTACTCTTAAAACCCACCTAAACTCCTTTGCTTTTCAGATCTGATTTATTTGCTCATTTTTTCTATATTTCATCTTTCTAACAATCATAGATAGGTCACATTAAATCTACTTTTATTGGGATACTTGTATGTGAAAAATTTCTGCATAAAAACATAATTTTTTCTTGACTTGTGGTGTGTTGTGCAACATTTTCAGCAAGTAATAGCTTGCTGGTTTTTGCAGGTTCTTACCAGGTATAAGGGTTATTCTGCCCACTTTTGGTCATACAACACCTCAAGAACTTCTCCATTTATTGGGTAACAAAGACTCACCCTTTCTCTTCTCTTTCTAGCATTTCTAAAGTCATTCTCTTGCTTCCAAACCCTCTTTGGCACAACAAGGGTAGGCTTGCCTCCACCTTGTGCCATTGTGAGTGGTTTTGTTTCTTTCTTTTCTTTTCAAGTCTTGTTCTTCATTGTTTCCTACACCTTGGGTAAGACATCCGCAATATCGTATGACTAGTTTAGTAATGTGTTCATGATTTTCTTATGCTTAGATGGTTAAAATATTCTAGAAGTAGATCTCATACACATACTAGATCTTAGCTTAAGCCCTTGGGGCATAATCTTACTTACATGCTATACTCTTTCAAGTTTCATAACACATGTTCTAATGCAATATCACATGGTTTGATGGTGGTTTAAGAAATAATCCTTTTAACTTGCAAATAACTTATCTTTATGCCCATTTTTCATCATCTAAGTTTGAAATATAAGTGGGGCATGTTTATGGTGTAGAGACACACTCTTATTTCAGCAAGTAGTTTTCATCTCTTAGTACGTTTTTCTTAATGCAATAACACTCATGGTTAAGTGGTGATGAGCTAAAGCATTCTCTTCTTTCTTTGTCAAGTTGTTCTTGCCCTTTCTTAGCATTCTTTTCATACAAGCTTGCACATGTTTATGGTTAAGTAAATGATGATGGAGTAGCCCTTTTATTTCAACTTTCTTTTACATGATTCATGTGTCTACATGCTTAAATTTCATGATCTATAACACATCTTTTGAGCTGATCAAGTTTTGGTTTTGACACTTTTAAACTAATTTTGGACAAGTAAAAGTCACTTAAACACTCTCAAACAACTTAAAATACTTAGTCCTTAGGCATAATGACATATTATACTTAATAGGACACCTAAATCCACCATATTTTCCATCTAAAACGAGGTTTGAGGAAGGAAACAAAAGGTGCTAGGCCGAGGATAGTCTCACAGTGCACAATGTCCTTTTCGGGAGTACTCAGATCTTTAGGGTTGACTTGTGAAGCTAGGGTAGGCCTCGTTGCCTCACTTCTTGAGAATCCAACAACCATTTGGTAATTGGGGGAGGAGGATTTTGGTTTGACACTTAGTTAGGGTAATTCAAACTTTAAAATATTTAAGTAACCCTTAATTCACTAAGAATTTAAACAACTTAGCTACATTGGTACATCTTATGGTTATTTAAAACTTTACTTGCAAGCACACATCTCTTTCATTTTTACATGCATGTACACTTCTTTGTGGGTTAATTATATAAGTGTCAATATTTTAAGTATTGTTGAGCACTTGTTCTTTCAATCTTTCCATTTTATTTGTTAAGTGTTCTTTATGGTGTGATCCCTCAAGAGATAACACATCCCATTTGGAGGCATATTCTTATTGGGTCTTGAGTGTTGTGGTTGCCATTGAAAAGTAGTCCAATAGAGTAAGTGCTATTGGGGAATGCTTGGATTAATGTGGATGATATTTATGCTTTGAATCTCCTTCAATTCCTACACATTAAAGCACTTGGTTAACTTGCCTCTTTGTATCTTTATATTTTGTAGTTCTTAAATATTCTTGTTGTATCTATTGTATCATCTATTCATCTTGTATCTAATTGTGGATTTGTATCTAACATTGTTGTGAAGTAATTGTAATCATTGTTTTATTTGTAAATCTTTTGTAATCAAACACCCTCAAACATTATTTGACCCCTTTGCCCAACCATAGGCACTAGTCTTAGTTGAATTAGGGAAGGGTTTGATTGTCATAAGAAATCGTTGCATCTTGCATTGTTGCCTTTGCATCATAGGTTAGTCTATCCCCCCAACCTTGTAACTAATTAAAACCAACTCCTACAACATAATGTTAATCACATCTAGTAACTAGGGTCCACCCCCCTTGGCTTCCCTAGGATAAGCCTAGACAGAAGAGGTTCAAGTCAAAGTGATAGCGTGGGATTTGAACCTAGGCATTGTGCCTCCAAGGACACACTAAGTGAGTCGGACTTATCTCACATTTCCAAGTGTGTATAAGGATGAAAAAACACCCTATATGCATCTGATGTCCTCTCTCACATCAAATCCATAGTTCTACAATCTTTGTCATCGTGGCCCACTAACTTGCAAAAGTTACATTATGAACTCTTTGGGATGGTCTGGTATTTCTACATCATTGGGAAGTGATATGGATCGTGGCCTGATTTCTTATAGATCTCACACCATAGTCCTCCTGTTGGTAATGGATTTGACATTCCTACTGCCATATACTACGCGAATGTTGGGCATTCGTTCTTGTGGTGTCCTTCCGTCTTGCACGTGGTACACCACACAGATTCTCATTTGTCCTTACTTTTGTTCTGATTTAGCTGGAATGTTAAGTTCTTCAAATCCTCCTTTAGATCTTTGATGGATGGATCCGTCTGTTGATATTGGTTTTCTTCCAGTTGCAGGTTTTTCTGGAGAGGCTCTGCCTGTGTCTGAAAATTCTCTTGTCGTAATGGGTATTTTAAGTGTGGTAGCAATGAATTGACAAACAGGTGCATGTGCTACATACCGGTCATGAGATATTTCAACTTTCCTTTCAGTCACTTGAGTCTCTGGTCAATCTCCTATAACGTCCCTAACCATCCATGCCGGGCCACACTACGCCAGAGAACTCTTACTGTTCTCTCTTCGGAACATACTGTAACATACCCAACATCCAACTGAGCTATGCCACATAAGTTTTTTGAACAACATGCAATTAAAATATACGCACACAAAACTCTTGCAAAAGCATTATAAATAAAACATAAACATACAAATACATCTGTAAATACACAGATTCACACTGAAATAACAGTAAACATATACATGCAACATATACAGGAAATACCCATAAAAATAAACACAGTTATAACCGCACATATGATAACCCATAAAAATAAGCACGTAAATAAAAATGCAACAAGTAAATTTATCACATAATTGGCACTTATCTTGATAAGAATGTCACCAACTACGTGCAGAAATTCCACGAACCTCCTAGCCTTAGACCACATTATTCATCACTCTCAATAATGAGTCACCCCCGAGCTAGGACTAAACTCCACCTGGGTAAAGGGATTCCTATCCAGGCTAAAGGCTTATGGACAACAGGAAAGACTCCATCTCAGGTGCCAAATCAAACTAACAACCTACAATCCCTCATTCCCCGCATGCCTGTCCCACCCAGGAAGTGTGCCCCTTCTCTGCTCAACAATCCTTTGACTGCCCCACTTCCTTTTTAGGCTTCAAGAACAGGCCGAACATGAAGTCTCAGAGCATTGTAGCTGTAGTTTAACACCTTCAGGAAATCAATTCCCAACAATTCTTTCACCCAGACAATTTCTCACGGGCCTGACAACCCGCCTCTTCAATATCCCACAGGCCTGACAACCCGCTTCTTCAGTCCAACTCCCCAGATAACCAGGTACACCAACACAAAATGACTATGGATATAGGTTCAAGTATAGTCATGAAAATACAAAGGATAACTCAATGGTGTGTGAATGTTCATGGATGATTGACTAGATGACTGAATGATGGAAGGAATGATGGAAAATATGATAGGAAATGAACTAAGTCCCCACAATATGCATGCATGTCCCCAACTTGACACTTGTCATGTTGGGAGCTACTTTGGTCCACTTGTCCCCAACTTTGGAACTTAGGATAAAATAATTATCCATACTTTATGTTTTAAGAAATATTAGTATAATATTCCTTTTTGGCTTAAGCTCCCTAGATTAACCCTTTTCCTTAACTTTTGGCCCTCCCTTTCCCTAACTAGTGGATTTTAGTCCTCCATCTCTTTTATTGTGGTCTATCTATGTGCAACGATGTATTTTATATTAATTATGAGACATATACAAAAATAGGCGCACTGGCCTTTAACATCTAGGCTCTCTGGCCTAATAAAAACACAAGCATCCTAGCTTATAATAACTGGCTCACCAGCCTATAAAATGCAACATATACACAAAAGGCTCCCTAGCCTCAATATTGTGTGCACTCAAGTTGTTGCGCGCAGTATCCAGGAATGTGCAAACTTCCTCATTTTATTGTGCAGTACATGCGCGCCCTATGCCATGAAAGGTGCATACAAAAATGATATCAAAACAACTCACCAACCTAGGTACATTTTCATTTATATTACAATTGGTTTCATCCTAGGGATATTATAATCCCCTCCCCTTATTTATGCACTGTCCTCAGTGCATAATGTACCCATATACAAAAAAATTTAAAAAATACTCAAAAATATGCGGGTATTCTGCCCGCATTGCATCCTCATGCTCCCAAGTAGCGTCCTCAGGACTGTACCAGGTCCATTGGACCTTTACAAGCCCTATGGCTAGATTTCGGAGCTGTTTGATTTTACGGTTCAAAATGCGTACTGGATGCACTTGAAAAGTGCCTTCTTTCTCCACCTGAATCACATTCCAATCAATAACATGATTAACATCAGGTATATATTTCTTGAGTAATGATACATGGAATACATTATGAATAGACATAGATGCAGGAAATGAAATCATATAAGATACTGGACCAATCCTCTCTAGGATTTCAAATGGCCCACAATAGCTAGCTGCCATATTTGAACAATTTCCCAACTTCAGGGAACTTCTGTTGGCCCTCACTTTCAAAAATACAAGATCACCCACTTTAAATTCCATGTGAGTTCTGCCCTTATCAACATAAATTTTCTGCCTATCTTGGGCAGCGTTTAAATTTTGTTTTATTTTTATCATTTGCTCCTCCATTTCCCTGAGAAAATTTGTCCCAACCATTGCTCTTTCTGCTGGGTTATCCCAACTTACTGGTGTGTTGCACTTTCTGCCATAAAGTTCCTCAAGTGGACTCATATTTAGAGATGCTTGGTACCTATTTTTATAAGCAAACTCTACCAAGTGTAGATAGTTTTCCCATTTTGATGGTTTATCCATCACATAAATCCTCAACATATCTTCAATCACTTGATTTACCCTCTCTGTTTGTCCATTAGATTCAGGATGACAAGCTGTACTAAAATTCAAATTTGTTCCAAATCCATTAAATAATCCCTTCCAAAATTTTGAAGTAAATTTTGGATCTCTGTTAGACACAATTGTCTTGGGTATGCCATGTAATCTAACAATTTCCTTCATATAAACATCAATGATGTTGGCTGCCTTGTGAATGCGCTTAACTGGAATAAAATGGGTAGCCTTAGTAAGCTTATCTACCACTACCATGATAGAATCATGTTGTTTGTTTGTTCTGGGGAGTTTGGTAATGGAATCCATGGTTACAACTTCCCACTTCCACTCAGGAATGGGTAATGGATGTAGCAAACCATCTTGGTGTCTATGCTCAACCTTTACCTTTTGACATTCCAAACATATGGAAATAAAATTAGCAACCTCTTTCTTCATGCCTGGCCAATAATATTGGCTCTTGATAGCTGCAATAGTTTTCTGATATCCTCGGTGCCCAACATAAGGCACATTATGAATTTCTCTCAATATCATATTTTTCAACTCCTGGGAATTTGGTACATAAATTCTGCCCCTACACATGAGAATTTCATCATTATCTAGCTTGTATTCCTCAATTTTCTGCTGCAAAATACCTTGATGTAATTTTGCCACTAATTCCTTGTAATGCAAATCTAATTTGGAAGCCTCTAAAATTCCGTCTTTCAAATCTGATTGGTACATGCTAATGGNTTCATCATTATCTAGCTTGTATTCCTCAATTTTCTGCTGCAAAATACCTTGATGTAATTTTGCCACTAATTCCTTGTAATGCAAATCTAATTTGGAAGCCTCTAAAATTCCGTCTTTCAAATCTGATTGGTACATGCTAATGGTTGTAGCATGAAATTCATGCACTCTTCCGCTGAGTGCATCAACCACTTTGTTCTCTTTCCCCTTGATGTGTTTTATATCAAAGTCATATTCACTTAGAAATTCTAACCATCTGATTTGCCTAGCATTTAGAGTCGGTTGATCAAATAAATATTTCAGACCATTGTGGTCTGTCCTCAGCTCAAACCTTTTCCCCATGAGGCAGTGTCTCAATTTCCTCAAGGCATGCACTATGGTTTCCAACTCCAAATCATGAGTGACATAGTTTCTCTCATGCTCCTTCAACTTCCTTGATTCATAACATATCACAAATCCATTTTGACTAAGGAATCCACCAAGTCCTTCTTTACATGCATCTATGCATACAATGAAGTCTTCATTTGGGTCTGCAATCCTTAGTATTGGAGCACTTGTTAATAACTGTTTCAAGTGTTGGAAACTCTTTTCACAATCCAATGTCCACTGAAACTTCACACCCTTTCTTTGCAAGGAAGTGATTGGGTGTGCAATATTTGAGAATCCTTTAATAAATCTCCTGTAGTAGTCTGCAAGACCCATGAATGATATCACCTCTGTCACATTCTTTGGTGCTGATGTTACACATTATTTTCTTCATCCCTATGACCATTAATGATGTAAACCTATCTATTGCCTTCAGAGGGGTCAGTGGCTTGAATTCTTGAAGAAAGAAGGTAGAAGAACTTTGCCTGAGAGAAGAAATTGGATTTTCCTTTGTAAAAACCCTATTAAAAAGGATTTCTGCAGGTTGCTTTATACATAGGGTGCGTAAATACCTTATTTCCGCAGGTTTCACTATAGATAGGTTGTGGGGTTTTTGTAGGCTTCATTATAGCTAGGGTACAACGACCTTCGTCCATTTTCTCGATGCTTCTAGAAGGAGAAGCTTCTATGGCGAGGTGGCCTATGAATGGTTTGGATCTTACTCGCTTTCATGATTTAGTGAGATCATCCTAACCTCCTCACCTTATCCTTTTCAGCTTATAAAAGGAGAAGAGCTCTCATGGAGAATGTTAGCTTGATTGGGTTGGAAATTTCTTGAGCCTTTGATATTAGAAATTTGGCTTGAGATTGTTAGCTTGGTTTGTTGGCTTTGAGATTTGCTCTGTCAAGATAGATTGTGAGTAGCTATCAGATCCATGGTCTCAGAATCCTTGGAGAAAGAAGTGTGTGGGAAGTAAGAAATTGTTGGAAGGAACCTTACAACATCAAGGCATCCGGTTGTAATCTCTCTTCCTATTATTTAATATAATACAGTGGCATGCTTCTTTCCCATAGAATTATCTTTATTTTATTGCATAATTCCTTAATCATATGCATAGGTTGTCATTGAATATACTTCTACTTCTTTCACTTTGGTTGGTTTGTGTCTCACTATAGGATCAGTATCAAAAGAGCACTGGAGTGAAACAGGAACAACAAAGACATAAGGAAGCAACACTTAAAGGTATGTCTCTCATATTTTGTTTGGTAGTAAATTCGATGATTAGAGCCTAGGGAAAGCACCATGTCCTGTCCTATTTTTTTCTAGATCCAGGTGGATCTACGGAGATTAGTGTATGTCCGCATTTACTGATTTATTCTATAACAACTGACCATTCTTTAATGGCTTCTATCTTCTCAGGATCCACTGCTATCCCATCCTTTGAAATGGTATGACCAAAATAATGAATTTGCTTCTGATAAAATGAGCACTTTCTCAACTTGACATACAACTGATGCTCCCTTAACACTTGCAACACCATCCTCAAGTGATGCTCATGCTCTTCTTTTGACTTGGAATATACAAGACTGTCATCCAAAAAGACAATGGCAAACTTGTCTAAATATTCTTGGAAAACACCATTCATTAAGCGCATGAAAAAAGCTGGTGCATTTGACAACCCAAATGACACCACTGTTAACTCATAATGACCATACCTTGTCTTGAAGGCGGTCTTGCTGATATCTTCCTCTTTAATCCTTACCTGATGGTATCCTGACCTGAGATCTATCTTTGACAATATCTTTGCATCCTTGAATTGATCAGAAAGATCATCAATCCTTGGCAGAGGATACGTTTTCTTAACAATCACTTTATTCAACTGTCTGAAATCAATGCACAATCTTAATGTTCCATATTTCTTCTTCACAAACAAGACTTGGGCACCCCAAGGTGACACACTTGGGCGTATATACCCCTTCTTCATAAGTTCTTCAAGATGCATTTGCAACTCCTTCAGCTCTGGTGTACTCATTCTGTAAGGAGTCTTTGACACTGGAGCTTCTCCAGGCATTAAATTTATAGAGAAATCAATATCTCTCTTTGGGGGTAGTCCTCGTACCTCCCTGAACACATCTTCAAAATCTTCCAGGACTTCATAATCTTCCAAATTTGGAACCTTATCATTAAGTGCCTCTTCCACATGTGCTGCAAATATTTGACACCCTTTTCTGTAACATTTCTTCAATTGTAATGCTGAAATTTCTCTGATGGTTACTTCCCTAGGAATTCCATGCACTCTCCTTAGGTTCCCTTCCTCATACAAGCAAGTAAATTCCTTGTTATTATAGTCTAGGATGGCATGATTCTGGTCCAACAAATCCATCCCAATTAGATAGTCATAGGAACCTAAAAGCAAGATGTTCAAATCTACCTTGGTGTTCAGTCCATTCATGTCCATAAGACACGACTTAACCATCTCATTAACTTTTATTTTGGCTCCTGTAGTCAGCTACACCAACCAAGATTTCCCATGCTTGCTTCTTCGCAAATGCAAACTTTCCACCATCTTAGGATCTATATAACTATGTTAGGGTCCTAACCCACACATAGGTAGAACAATATGTTCAGATGTAATAAATATCAATATTAATAAGGCCTTGCAATAAAATAGAATAAGTCGAATGTAAGAAGATCTAATAGAAGCCTCTGCTTCTAGAAGAATATTCCTCTAGATGATTATTTTGATAGACATATTTAGTATAAATAGGAGTCAAGGGTATGAGAACCCTAGATTGGATATTATTGTAATAGAGCTCTGCTCAACTGGAGGTTGCCCCCTTGAAGAGGCCCGTGAACATTGCTTTCAGAATCAAAGTGTTATTTCTGTTGTTATTCTTATATCATTTCAGTGCTATT
>SNQJ01S0186944.1:15475-33622 GCA_010110895.2 Picea sitchensis
CCCAATCACTTCCTTGCAAAGAAAGGGTGTGAAGTTTCAGTGGACATTGGATTGTGAAAAGAGTTTCCAACACTTGAAACAGTTATTAACAAGTGCTCCAATACTAAGGATTGCAGACCCAAATGAAGACTTCATTGTATGCATAGATGCATGTAAAGAAGGACTTGGTGGATTCCTTAGTCAAAATGGATTTGTGATATGTTATGAATCAAGGAAGTTGAAGGAGCATGAGAGAAACTATGTCACTCATGATTTGGAGTTGGAAACCATAGTGCATGCCTTGAGGAAATTGAGACACTGCCTCATGGGGAAAAGGTTTGAGCTGAGGACAGACCACAATGGTCTGAAATATTTATTTGATCAACCGACTCTAAATGCTAGGCAAATCAGATGGTTAGAATTTCTAAGTGAATATGACTTTGATATAAAACACATCAAGGGGAAAGAGAACAAAGTGGTTGATGCACTCAGCGGAAGAGTGCATGAATTTCATGCTACAACCATTAGCATGTACCAATCAGATTTGAAAGACGGAATTTTAGAGGCTTCCAAATTAGATTTGCATTACAAGGAATTAGTGGCAAAATTACATCAAGGTATTTTGCAGCAGAAAATTGAGGAATACAAGCTAGATAATGATGAAATTCTCATGTGTAGGGGCAGAATTTATGTACCAAATTCCCAGGAGTTGAAAAATATGATATTGAGAGAAATTCATAATGTGCCTTATGTTGGGCACCGAGGATATCAGAAAACTATTGCAGCTATCAAGAGCCAATATTATTGGCCATGCATGAAGAAAGAGGTTGTTGATTTTATTTCCATATGTTTGGAATGTCAAAAGGTAAAGGTTGAGCATAGACACCAAGATGGTTTGCTACATCCATTACCCATTCCTGAGTGGAAGTGGGAAGTTGTAACCATGGATTTCATTACCAAACTCCCCAGAACAAACAAACAACATGATTCTATCATGGTAGTGGTAGATAAGCTTACTAAGGCTACCCATTTTATTCCAGTTCAGCGCATTCACAAGGAAGCCAACATTGTTGATGTTTATATGAAGTAAATTGCTAGATTACATGGCATACCCAAGACAATTGTGTCTAACAGAGATCCAAAATTTACTTCAAAATTTTGGAAGGGATTATTTAATGGATTTGGAACAAATTTGAATTTTAGTACAGCTTGTCATCTTGAATCTAATGGACAAACAGAGAGGGTAAATCAAGTGATTGAAGATATGTTGAGGATGTATGTGATGGATAAACCATCAAAATGGGAAGACTACCTAAACTTGGTAGAGTTTTCTTATAAAAATAGGTACCAAGCATCTCTAAATATGAGTCCACTTGAGGAACTTTATGGCAGAAAGTGCAACACACCAGTAAGTTGGGATAACCCAGCAGAAAGAGCAATGGTTGGGCCAAATTTTCTCAGGGAAATGGAGGAGCAAATGATAAAAATAAAACAAAATTTAAACGTTGCCCAAGATAGGCAGAAAATTTATGTTGATAAGGGCAGAACTCACAGGGAATTTAAAGTGGGTGATCTTGTATTTTTTAAAGTGAGGGCCAACAGAAGTTCCCTGAAGTTGGGAAATTGTTCAAATTTGGCAGCTCGCTATTGTGGGCCATTTGAAATCCTAGAGAGGATTGGTCCAGTATCTTATATGATTTCATTTCGTGCATCTATGTCTATTCATAATGTATTCCATGTATCATTACTCAAGAAATATATACCTGATGTTAATCATGTTATTGATTAGAATGTGATTCAGGTGGAGCAAGAAGGTGCTTTTCAAGTGCATCCAGTACGCATTCTGAACTGTAAAATCAAACAGCTCCGGAATCTAGCCATAGGGCTTGTAAAGGTCCAATGGACCTGGTACAATCCTAAGGACGTTACTTGGGAGCATGAGGATGCAATGCGGGCAGAATACCCGCATATTTTTGAGGATTTTTTAAATTTTGTTGTATATGGGTACATTATGCACTATGAACAGTGCATAAATAAGGGGAGGGGATTGTAATATCCCTAGGACGAACCCAATTGTAATATAAATGAAAATGTACCTAAGCTGGTGAGTTGTTTTGATATCATTTTTGTATGCACCTTTCATGGCATAGGGCGCGCATGTACTGCACAGTAAAATGAGGAAATTTGCACATTCCTGGATACTGCGTGCAACAACTTGAGTGCGCACAATATTGAGGCTAGGGATCCTTTTGTGTATATGTTGCATTTTATAGGCTGGTGAGCCAGTTATTATAAGCTAGGATGCTTATGTTTTTATTAGGCCAGAGAGCCTAGATGTTAAAGGCCAGTGCGCCTATTTTTGTATATGTCTCATAATTAATATAAAATACATCGTTACACGTAGATCGACCACAATAAAAGAGATGGAGGACTAAACTCCACTAGTTAGGGAAAGTGAGGGCCAAAAGTTAAGGAAAAGGGTTAATCTAGGGAGCTTAAGCCAAAAAGGAATATTATATTAATATTTCTTAAAACATAAAGTATGGATAAATATTTTATCCTAAGTTCCAAAGTTGGGGACAAGTGGACCAAAGTAGCTCCCAACATGACAAGTGTCAAGTTGGGGACATGCATACATATTGTGGGGACTTAGTTCATTTCCTATCATCTTTTCCATCATTCCTTCCATCATTCAGTCATCTAGTCAATCATCCATGAGCATTCACACACCATTGAGTTATCCTTTGTATTTTCATGACTATACCTGAACCTATATCCATAGTCATTTTGTGTTGGTGTACCTGGTTATCTGGGGAGTTGGACTGAAGAAGCGGGTTGTCAGGCCCGTGGGATATTGAAGAGGCGGGTTGTCAGGCCCGTGAGAAATTGTCTGGGTGAAAGAATTGTTGGGAATTGATTTCCTAAAGGTGTTAAACTACAGCTACAGTTCTCTGAGACTTCATGTTTGGTCTGTTCTTGAAGCCTGAAAAGGAAGTGGGGCAGCCGAAGGATTGTTGAGCAGAGAAGGGGCACACTTCCTGGGTGGGATAGGCATGCGGGGAATGAGGGATTGTAGGTTGTTAGTTTGATTTGGCACCTGAGATGGAGTCTTTCCTGTTGTCCATAAGCCTTTAGCCTGGATAGGAATCCCTTTACCCAGGTGGAGTTTAGTCCCAGCTCGGGGGTGACTCATTGTTGAGAGTGATGAACAATGTGGTCTAAGGCTAGGAGGTTCGTGGAATTTCTGCACGTAGTTGGTGACATTCTTATCAAGATAAGTGCCAATTGTGTGATAAATTTACTTGTTGCATTTTTATTTACGTGCTTATTTTTATGGGTTATCATATGTGTGGTTATAACTATGTTTATTTTTATGGGTATTTCCTGTATATGTTGCATGTATATGTTTACTATTATTTCAGTGTGAATATGTGTATTTACAGATGTATTTGTATGTTTATGTTTTATTTATAATGCTTCTGCAAGAGTTTTGTGTGTGTATATTTTAATTGCATGATGTTCAAAAAATTTATGTGGCATAGCTCAGTTGGATGTTGGGTATGTTACAGTATGTTCCCAAGAGGGAACAGTAAGAGTTCTCTGGCGTAGCGTGGCCCAGCATGGATGGTTAGGGACGTTATAGGAGATTGACCAGAGACTCAAGTGACTGAAAGGAAAGTTGAAATATCTCATGACCGGTATGTAGCACATGCACCTATTTGTCAATTCATTGCTACCACACTTAAAATACCCATTACGACAACAGAATTTTCAAACACAGGCAGAGGCTCTCCAGAAAACCCTGCAACTGGAAGAAAACCAATATCAACAGATGGTTCCATCCATCGAAGATCTAAAGGAGGATTCGAAGAACTTAACATTCTAGCTAAATCAAAACAAAAGTAAGGACAAATGAGAATCTGTGTGGTGTACCACGTGCAAGATGGAAGGACACCACAAGAACGAATGCCCAACATTCGCGTAGTATATGGTAGTAGGAATGTCAAATCCATTACCAACAGGAGGACTATGGTGTGAGATCTGTAAGAAATCAGGCCACAATCCATATCACTGCCCAATGATGTATAAATACCAGACCGTCCCAAAGAGTTCATAATGTAACTTTTGCAAGTTAGTGGGCCACGATGACAAAGATTGTAGAACTATGGATTTGATGTGAGAGAGGACATCAGATGCATATAGGGTGTTTTTTCGTCCTTATACACACTTGGAAATGTGAGATAATTCTGGCTCACTTAGTGTGTCCTTGGAGGCACAATGCCTAGGTTCAAAGCCCACGCTGTCACTTTGACCTGAACCTCTTCTGTCTAGGCTTACTCCTAGGGAAGCCAAGGGGGTTGGACCCTAGTTACTAGATGTGATTAACATTATGTTGTAGGAGTTGGTTTTAATTAGTTACAAGGTTAGGGGGATAGACTAACCTATGATGCAAAGGCAACAATGCAAGATGCAACGATTTCTTATGACAAGCAAACCCTTCCCTAATTCAACTAAGACTAGTGCCTATGGTTGGGCAAAGGGGTCAAATAATGTTTGAGGGAGTTTGATTACAAAAGATTTACAAATAAAACAATGATTACAATTACTTCACAACAATGTTAGATACAAATCCACAATTAGATACAAGATGAATAGATGATACAATAGATACAACAAGAATATTTAAGAACTACAAAATATAAAGATACAAAGAGGCAAGTTAACCAAGTGCTTTAATGTGTAGGAATTGAAGGAGATTCAAAGCATAAATATCATCCACATTAAGCCAAGCATGCCCCAATAGCACTTACTCTATTGGACTGCTTTTCAATGGCAACCACAACACTCAAGACCCAATAAGAAGATGCCTCCAAATGGGATGTGTTTTCTCTTGAGGGATCACACCATAAAGAACACTTAACAAATAAAATGGAAAGCTTGAAAGAACAAGTGTTCAACAATACTTAAAATATTGACACTTATATAATTAACCCACAAAGAAGTGTACATGCATGTAAAAATGAAAGAGATGTGTGCTTGCAAGTAAAGTTTTAAACAACCATAAGATGTACCAATGTACCTAAGTTGTTTAAATTCTTAGTGAATTAAGGGTTACTTAAAGATTTTAAAGCTTGAATTACCCTAACTAAGTGTCAAAACAAAATCCTCCTCCCCCAATTACCAAATGGTTGTTGGATGCTCAAGAAGTGAGGCAACGAGGCCTACCCTAGCTTCACAGGTCAACCCTAAAGATCTGAGTACTCCCGAAAAGGACATTGCGCACTGTGAGACTGTCCTTGGCCTAGCACCTTTTGTTTCCTTCCTCAAACCCTGTTTTAGATGGAAAATATGGTGGATTTAGGTGTCCTATTAAGTCTAATATGTTATTATGCCTAAGGACTAAGTATTTTAAGGTTTTTGAGAGTGTTTAAGTGACTTTTACTTGTCCAAAATTAGTGAAAAAGTGTCAAAACCAAAACTTAATCAGCTCAAAAGATGTGTTATAGATCATGAAATTTAAGCATGTAGACACATGAATCATGTAAAAGAAAGATTAAATAAAAGGGCTACTCCATCATCATTTACTTAACCATAAACATGTGCAAGCTTGTATGAAAAGAATGCTAAGAAAGGGCAAGAACAACTTGCCAAAGAAAGAAGAGAATGCTTTAGCTCATCACCACTTAACCATGAGTGTTATTGCATTAAGAAAAAAGTGCTAAGAGATGAAAAGTACTTGCTGAAATAAGAGTGTGTCTCTACACCATAAACATGCCCCACTTATATTTCAAACTTAGATGATGAAAAATGGCCATAAAGATAAGTTATTTGCAAGTTAAAAGGATTATTTCTTAAACCACCATCAAACCATGTGATATTGCATTAGAACATGTGTTATGAAACTTGAAAGATTATAGCATGTAAGTAATATTATTCCCCAAGGGCTTAAGCTAAGATCTAGTATGTGTATGAGATCTACTTATAGAATATTTTAACCATCTAAGCATAAGAAAATCATCAACACATTACTAAACTAGCCATACAATATTGTGGATGTCTTACCCAAGGTGTAGGAAAAAATGAAGAACAAGACTTGAAAAGAAAAGAAAGAAACAAAACCACTCACAATGGCACAAGGTGGAGGCAAGCCTACCCTTGTTGTGCCAAAGAGGGTTTGGAAGCAAGAGAATGACTTTAGAAATGCTAAAAAGAGAAGAGAAAGGGTGAGTCTTCGTTACCCAATCAATGGAGAAGTTCTTGAGGTGTTGTATGACCGAAAGTGGGTAGCATAACCCTTATACCTGGTAAGAACCTGCAAAAACCAGCAAGCTATTACTTGCTGAAAATGTTGCACAACACACCACAAGTCAAGAAAAAATTATGTTTTTATGCAGAAATTTTTCACATACAAGTATCCCAATAAAAGTAGATTTAATGTGACCTATCTATGATTGTTAGAAAGATGAAATATAGAAAAAATGAGCAAATAAATCAGATCTGAAAAGCAAAGGAGTTTAGGTGGGTTTTAAGAGTAAACTCTTCCTTGAGACTAGCCCAATAAAACCCTAGAGGTAAACCTGCAAAAGTTGTGAGAAAAGCTACAAAAATAGATAGAATGTGAGTAGATCTAGATGGTAAAAAAAATACTTTGAAATACCCAAATAAACACTTCACTAGATCTATGATAATACTACCACAAATCTATCCAAACAAAATACTTTTCTTGGAGCTTCTACTCTAGATCTATAAACTTGAAGCAAGAATGAGAGAGAAAAATAGAACAAGATCACCTCAATACTAGCAAGAAGCAACAAGAATACTCTTTTTTTCTTCAAATCCTCCAAATCCTTTCTATTACTCAAGAGGAGAGTCTTGTAGCAACATGTTGCTTCAACACTCTCAAGAGAAAAATAGAAGGAAGAACAATGAACAAGAGAGAGAGAGAGAGATGAGGGGAAAATCCAGCAGCATAACAATAACTCAAGATATGGTGTCAAATGAGTGAGGGAGGGGTTCTATTTATACTTTGGAAGGCAAATATACCCCTCTTTGATGAGTTACAAGTGTCACACATAAAAGAAAAGTCACTTTTAGGGTTTTGGTAAGTTAGTGTTTTGGCATGGATGGATGAAGTGGAAATGAGTTGGAGTGAGTTGGAAAGGCTTTGGAAAGTTAAATGATGAGTTATAGGGTCTAGGGAGGCACACCAAGGGATATAACAAGTCTCCCATTAATTTTATTATTATTTTTTCACTTTTGGAGACTTTCTAGAAGGGAGGCACACCACTCTAGGAAAAGTAACGTTTTTGTTTAATGGCTAGGTGAGGGGGTGATGTGAGGGTTGGAAAAGGTTAGGAAAGGTTAGGAAAAATATCTCTCACCTTTTCCATCATTAATTTAATCCATTTGCTTATAAATTACAAAAATGACATTTTACCTATGTCATGACTTAGCAATTAAAATTGTTGTTTTGACTGACTGGGACTCCTGGTGGACAAACACCTAGCAAAATTTGTTTGACTGAGCTAAAACTTGAGCCAAGGGTGTAGGGGGTGTCTTTAAATTTATTTTCAGCACAAATACCCCTATCAAAAACCCAAGGACCTAGTTTTTACAATATTTTCTCAAAAACAATTAATTAATTAAATAATTAAACCTTCAACCTTAGGAAAATTTAATTAATTAAAAAAAAAAAACTATCTAGACTCGACGGAATTTTGTGAAACTTTATAAGATGTTATACATGGTCATTTACATCATTCCTAAACAATAAATACCAAAGGATAACCTCATTAGAACGTCTTTCACCGCTTTAGAGGAATTATTGTTGGTGGGAGGGAAAAACTCAAGGGAAATTAATAAGGTTGAAAAGCCACATTAATAACTTGAGGATAAAAAACCCTCAATGAAAGGAACTCCCCTAATGAAGAAATCCTAAGGTAACTTACCTAACCATGATCCATGTAGACCTATTACATTATTAACCCACGCAGGGGTGCAGAAATTCTATTTACAAAAATATGTGCTAGAGGCATAAATTGCCCAGTAGAACCAAATTGTCTTCAACATATTAGTATTTGATGATGCATCTCTTCATGACACATGGATTTTACCCCCTAGGTGGATAGGTGGTCAACAAGGTGGAGGTAGAAATGATGATTGGGCAAGCCGCACCACAGTTTAACCAAGTTCCAGCTGCATACAACACTACACAACAGCAGTATATTACTACGCGGAAACCATATAATACCACGCAGCCACAGTACAACACAGTGCAACCTCAGTACAATATTGCGCAGTACAATTAGGAGCCTCAATGAAATGCCCTGAGAGGAGATCGAGCTGGCTACAGAGGTGGAGTACAATCAAGATGAGGATTTGGAAGAGGTAGAGGACCAGTGGTATGTCACAACCGTTAACAACCAGGACATTATGCAAGAGAATGTCCACTTCCACCATTGAATTGTATGTATTGTTGCACATCAGATCATCACACGGAAGAATGTCCTACGTTACTAGGGAAGATCTAGGAAAAGAGGAATCATAACAACCAAAACGTTCAATGGATTTTAGCCAAAGCAAGGGATGAAGGATGAAATATCAACATAGTTACACGCAGAAGAGCTAAAACAGGGAATGACGTAGTCCAACAAGAACCAGTACAACACTAGTGGGTGAAGAAGAACGTCGAACCAAGGAAGCAGTTTGATGCATAGAACGAGTAGGATATATTTAAGCAAGCCAGACAAGAATTTTTGAAGGACGATATTGCGTCGACTTCAACTGCGTAGTAGACTAAAGAGGCTCCAGAGTACGAGATGCATCCATCGTTGGATCATACCCAAAAAATGCAGCCCCTGGGACAAGTAAGTACACTCAAAGGTTTTTTTCAATCATGTGTAAAACTATCGAATGATCCTTCAACTCTCAAATATTGAAAAATATAGTAGAAAGAGGTAGCATAGAGACAGAAGGAAAACTAGAACAAAAAACAGTCAATCACCTACATACAAGGAGAATAACAAGTAGAGAGTTCAGACTGAATGCTAACATCGTAGATTTCAACATGGGATATATCATAATGGATCTAGAATTTCAGTCAATGTATTACCAAAGAAGACATGGCAATGTATGGGAGAGCCCACATTAGGATATTCACATGTTCAGCTGAAACTAGAAAACCAACACAGAGTTCTACCAATTGGCAGACTGAAAGGAGTAACAGTAGACCTGGATGGAGTGCACACTAAACCAGACTTCGAAGTGATTGAAATAGTGAACAGCACAACAGCATATCCATCATTGCTTTTCTTGGATTGGGTGTTTGATAACTAGGCCATAATCAATTTAAAGACACAAAAAATGACATTCAAGTCAGGAGAATACAGGGTCATCGCACCATTGGACCCATCAGAAGGGGAAAGGTTTGTAGAACCTACTTGCTTAGACTTAAAGGAAATCAGCCAGTTGTATAGAACAACTGCACGCGACGAGGATTACATAAATCCAACTGCAAATAGGATACTCAGTTGGAAAAGCATTACTTCAAGTGCGACAAACTCAGTTATAGGTTTAGATAACTGGAAACAAAGACTACACGAAGTTTCCACAATAAGGTGCGCAAGAATAGACCGCGCAGTAAGATGGGTAGGCACGAAGATAAAGGTACCACCCAATTTCCATGGAGTAAATGATCTAGAAGTATTCTTGGCACAGTATGAGGATGAAGTGTTATAAAATTAGAGACTCCTAGAACTCAATATAGCACTCAAGGCCACACGTGCAAGATGGTGGGGCGCACACAAGGAGACAATCACGAATTGGTACTAATGTAAGCAATTACTGCACATAAGGTTTGGCGCAAAATAGAAAAGAAACAAGTAGCAGAAGTACGATCGATAGGGGGCACCAGCGGAACACTTGGAGAAGTGCAGAGCGTTGTGGAAAATGACACCCCCAGAGGAATGGCCTCATCACTTTGTACATACCTTAGAGGGCATACCAGCAAACTGGTATACAGACCAAGAACTACGTAGAGGAACTGCGAGCTGGAAAGTATTGCAATAGAATTTTATAGTCACTTTCTCATTCGAACATGAGAACCCCAACATAGACGCAACACTTAAGAAGATAAGAGGGGTGATATTCATTAAGGAACCAGAAGTTGAACTCATAACAGAAGAACAACGGCAGAATAGACAAATAGTTAAAAAATTGTTTTCATGCTACCATGTGCATGAGGAAGCACTGGATGAAGACGACCTGTGTGATATTCAAATCGAGGAAGTGTAAGGTGGAAGAGAAGTGGAAGGTACACCTCTAGAATCAGAAGTAATTGTTGCGCTGATCAAGGTGAAGAAAGTCAGCATTGGGACAGTTGAGAATATCAAAATGGCCAGCATTGGAGACTATTGGGATGAGAAAACAGTGGAAAGCATAATGGAGTTACTACGCGAGTACAACGATCTGTTCTCCACAACATTTACAGAAATTAAGGGTATAGAAGGAGATCTAGGAGAAATGAAGATACCACTCAGAGCTGAAGCAAGACCAATTAGACAGTGACCATACAGACTAAACTCGATATATAAGTAGAAAGTTAAAGTTGAGATTGATATAATGCTCAATGTCAGAATCATAGAACATGTGGAGGAATCATAATGGATAAGCTTGATGGTAGTTCAGGAGAAAAAACAAGGAGGGGTAAGAATATGCATCGACTTGAGGAATTTGAGCGATGCATGCCTACATGACCCGTTACCTACACCTTTCACGGATTAAGTGTTGGATAATGTAGGAGGACACGAATTTTACTCATTCATTGATGGATTCTCAGGCTACCACCAGAACAAGATAGCACAGGAAGACAGATACAAGACCACGTTTGCTACAGAATGGGGATCCTACCAGTACACAGTCATGTCGTTTGGACTGAAGAATGCACTAGCAATATTTTCCAGAGTATTCATCCTTGCATTTAAGGAGTTTATCCACCAGTTTCTAGAGGTATACTTGGACTATTGGACAGTCTATAGTTTGTTGAAAGGCCATGTAGAGGTCTTATGGTTGATGTTAGAAAGATGCAGGAAATATCATTAAACATCAAGAAGTGTATCTTCGGAACACCGTTTGGGATATTATTGGGCCATATAGTGTGCAAGCAAGGTTTATTAGTAGATCCTACAAAGATTGCAGTAACTTTTAACTTGCCACCACCAAAGATAGTCCATCAACTAAGAGCGACATTGGGACACACGAGATACTATAGAAAATTTATCAAAGGGTATGCGCAGATTACCGTGCCAATGGAGAAACTGTTAAGGAAAGACACAAAGTTTCACTGGAATGAAGATTGTCAACACATTCTAGATACACTGAAAGAAAAGATGGTCATCGTGCCAATACTAGTATTTCCAGAATGGGAAAAGACATTCCATGTACATGTAGATGCATCAGTCGTAGCACTTGGAGCTATTTTGGCATAGCCAAGAGCGGGAGATTTGGATCACCTTATAACATTTGTGAGCAGAAAACTATTAGAATTAGAGAATAACTATAACACTACAGAAAGGGAAGGCCTAGCTATAGTCTACACACTATAAAAATTCAGACAATACTTATTGGGAAAACATTTTAATATGTTCACAGATCACTCAGCCCTTAAATATCTAGTCAACAAGCCAATGTTGGGGGCGAGAATCTATCGATGGTTACTACCGTTTCAATAGTTTGATTTTGAAATAATAGTCAAGCCAGGAAAGTTGAATGCAGGACCTGACCACCTATCTAGGGTCACAAATGGAGAAGAACCTACAAATTTAGAGGACAAATTTCCAGATGCATAGTTATTTTCAGTCTGAATCGTTGATGAATACTTTGCAGATATCATCCAGTACTTGAGTATGGGTAGTGTGCCAGAAGAATATAACACCGCGCAAAAGAAAAAACTGGTAGTTCAGACCACAGACTATCATCTGATTGCAGGAAACTTATACGAAATGGTCGCAGATAGCATATTGCAAAGATATGTGCTAGAACATGAAACACCAAGGGTTTTAGCAGAAGCCCATGAGAGAATATAAGGAGGACATTACGCAGGAAAATCTACCGTGCAGACGGTATTGCGCACAGGACTATGGTGGTCGACCATTCATAGAGATTCAAAGGAGTACTACCACAGATGCGATGTCTGTCAGAGGGTTGGTAAACCCAATAGGAGGGACAAGATTCCATTGCGGCCACAGGTAACTTTGCAGGTATTCGACAAATCGGAAATAGACTTTGTGGGACCAATTAACCCACTAGCAAAGAGGAAAGGATCAAGGTGCATTATTAGCGCAACAAAATACATGACAATATGGGAAGAAGCAACACAAGTTAAATATTGCAGCGCAGAAACAACATCACACTTCCTATTTGAACAAGTAATCACTAGATTTGGTTGCCCAAGAGTTTTTATGAGAGACCAAGGCACTCACTTCATTAATAGCACTATTAATTCTATGAATGAATAATTTGAAGTCCATCGTCAAAATATCACTCCATATTATCCACAAGCAAATGGAACAATGGAAGCATTTAACAAAATCCTTGAGAATGCACTGACGAAGATCTGTAATGTCAACAGGGATGATTGGTACCTCAAAATACCAGCAGTATTGTAGGCATACAAGACCACATGTAATAAGTTGACAAGACACATGCCATTCAGATTGGTATATATCCAAGAAGCAGTGGTGCCACTAGAATTTTCCGTACCCACTCTACGTGTAGCAGCGATTACGCACATGAAAAAACAAGGCACAATACAGGATAGGCTGAATCAATTGATGATCATGGAGCAATATAGGATACTATCAAGGTTCCTCCAGCAAGTGCATAAAGCAAGGGACAAAGCCTAGCATGACAGACATATCAAGACGAAAACTTTCAAGGAAGGAGACTTAGTATTGATGTATCACAGCAAATCCATTCAGCATCCAGGAAAACTCAGAATGCACTGGTTAGGACCATAAGAAGTAAAAGTTGTCACAGATGGGGGAGTTGTACAGTTGAAAGACTTAGGAGGCACAGAAATTAGAGGGATGATCAATGGGAGTCGACTGAAGTGGTACAAGGACAGTCAACCAGCTACAACTTGAAAGTCACCACGCATCTTGAAAACAAAAAGGATATCAAACGGGACCAATAGAAGTACAATGTGTTGAAAGGAGAAGGAGCACGCACACTTAGAAATATGAGCCTGACGAATACAAGGCTAGTGGTCAATTCAAAGCGGAAACAAGCAAGAAAGGACAAGATGGTAAAAGAAGTGCTAAGTGACGACGGCATGCGAAATTGAATGCCGGAAATGACTAACAGGACATCGCATTAATCGCACCAACTGGAGACGGTGAGGGAGAGTAATGAAAAGCACGAAGGAACCGGAGGTTCATTGAATCCTTCATAAAGGCAATGTCTTCGACAAGCTTCACATGACGTCCATACAACGCAAGGAAACAGGAGAAAAAATATTATTGCAAAAAATTAAAGAGGCAGAGAGCGATAGAGCATACGAAGCACAGAGCAAAGTTTACAAAGGTTGCAGAAGCTACTGAGCTTAGATAACGACCATATTTTCCACCATGGCACGACCAAAACAAGTAGAACTGATCTAGACTACCAGAAAATCTAGAATTAGGACCAGAGCACAAACACAATCACAGGAGAGCTAACAGCATCCGCCAAAGCTCATCAATGTGGATGAAATCCCATCACCGGATACAACACTAGTTAACCCCACATCCATTGTGTAGGAAACCTAGCAGACAACACCAGCAAGCATGGATGTGGATATGCTAGAAAAGGGGCAGGGTCAACAAAATGAGGACACAGGCAGTCAATCACAACCAAAAAACACTAAAGAAGCCCCACTGTCAATGGGATGGCTCCAAATCAGGAAGCAACAATCGAGCCAGATGAATCATAGACAACCGTGTCGAGACACCCACAAGATGGAGTAGTGGAAGATGTCACGAGCTATATGGAACATTATACCGAAGAACGACCAATGGAGGTTGGAACCTCGAGTCAGCCACCACCACGAAAGGACAAGCACACAATACCTAGGTCACCGCACAAACAACCCGCTACAGCAATTGTTTTTCCGCGCATACCAGAAGGGGTACGGGTAAAAGAAAATTTGTTAGGATATGTAGAAAAACTAAATTACTCGGACCATGATGTAATGGACACGGAAAAGTTCCTAGAGTTCGTGAAGCAAGTCCACCTACAGACTGTGGGTCTATATCCCTTTGGGGAACTAGTTCATCAACCACTCCAGTGGGCCACGGGATTGGAAAAAACTGGGATTTTAGGTCTACTGGAACTACTTTGGAAGAGGACAGTATGCAAGCAGTTGCATCAAGCAATTGATGGTGGTCACACATGGCGGAGATTTGTGGTTGGACAAGCTCGTCTCAAAAGACGTAGAGCTCATCACGCACATTACAGGGTTTCCATCACGGGGCATGGACCCTGCACAATTTATCGAAGAGAAAACAAAGGAGAAAGAACTCGTTGAGGAGATGAAAAACAAGTACGGCACTGAAAGGGGGATGTGTAGAATAATTATCAAACGGATCAGTGACATCGCGACAAAAATGGCTGCAAAAATCATGGCCTGTAAGCTGCTCATAAAAATCCGCGAGGAAGTCCTGACTGGGGTTGTCCCAACAGCATCACAGTGTTTCGAGGGCACCATAATTAGTTGGGCCCCTTATCTCTTGAATCTTTTTCTAGATGACAACAAGGATGCGCAGGATATGGGAACAGAATTCCATTATTCATGGTTGATCATGATGATAGCCATTATGGGATGGAGGGAACCAAAGTATGTATTTTTCACCACCAGAACCAAACCCCATCATGGAGAAAGCTACTTATCGCTTGGTGCTTCTTCTGATGCCAGGAACAGAAAGATGAATGCAACAATATTTGAAGGATATCTTCGCGATCTATAGGAAGCCATCGCCAACATCTGGAGAATAACGTCGCAGGCTATTGCATACTATCAGGACATAGCTAACTTCAAGGCCACTCGACATGCGATGTGGATCTAGGTGTGGAAGTACCTCAACAAGAAATGGCTACAACTGCATTATTGCATCACAGAGGGTGATATAGAAATGGCTATCAAGGATTGGGATGACGATTGGAGGATTCCAGTCCTCACTCGAGACATACCTACAGGGGCAGAAGAGGAGCAAGCAAGGCAGGAACATCCACATGATGAGGAGGCAGGGCAGGAAGAGACACAGCCCCAGGAAGTCACAGTGCCCAAGAAACCAAGGACGGTCTAGACCAAACCAAAGCAGAAGAAAGGGGGGACATCTAAGACAGGAGTCCAGATGGGGAAGAAGAATAATACACATATGCCCTAAGTACAACAGAAATAGGCCAAGGCAACGCAGGGGACTACACCAAGTCCTAATCCACAATATCCAGGCCCGACTAAGCGAATATCTACTCAGATGGGGGATGCATGTAAGAAGATGAAGGTGCATAGAACCCCTCCAGAATACATGATCACAAAGGATGATGCAGAAATGGTAGCCCAAATGGTCTAGGATCACACATTCAAGGACTTCGAGAATGTTGTGTGCCACAAGAACAAAATTCAAGAGGAGCTGGCAGACATGCGACAGCTCCTCAAGCAAATCAGGGACATGCAGGCAGCATAGAAATGGGACCATCAACATCACAGATAGGAGGAGAACCTGAAGCAAGTGAGCAGGATAGAGTCCAAACAATACCGCAGCCGAGTGCAACATTTCACGTTACACCCAGTAAGTTGTGCATGGACGAGATCGTGGGGAAAACACCCCTAAAGGACTTGGCTCAATCGCAGTTGGTATTTTTGCGCATACCAACCAAGACCCTATTTAAACTACACGTTAGTGTTACCCAGGTGGTACAGTGTTCTGCACGCACAGACACAACCAAATTACAACAAGTAAAGAATAAACAGGATGAGTTAGAATTGATATATGAGTAGTCCAAGCTCAATACCAATGAGGAGAGGGAACACATGAACAGATTGGAACAAAAAGTGGTCGGAGCTTACTAGAAGATTCCAAAAAACGCACAGAGGACTAAAATTACAGCAACATAGAAGATTGATCATATTGTGCAGACAATTGATCAATACCAATAGGATATTGAGAATATCCGTGAGCATCTCACACCTGCCACTCCACCGGAGGTAAGGGAGAAAAGGAAGCAGGAGGAAACGGAGCAGATACAAGAGATAGAAAGATAGGTCCATGCAGCGGTCGACCTGTTCAACAAAGCAGCACAACTATGGACGAAGCTAGAAGAGGATTAACAGTTCCAACAGTGGGAAAAGGAAGAAGAAAGAATAAATGCAACTATCCAAGACCTCAAGCAGAGGCAGAAGACAATGTCCATCATGGAGCATGTCAAAGCGGTGCAAGATATGAAGAGATTACAAATAGAACTCACCATTGTGCAGACGCAGAAAAAGGAGCATTGTGTTAGCACTCTGTAAATTTTGTCCCGCTGAATAGACAAATGACAGAGGTAACTATTTCAACCAGCTTTAGAGATGAGGCACTAGCCTGCTCAACTCAGAGAGGGCTCTCTCATGTCACTAGGTATTCCTTTGATGGACAATGGCTAGATTTGGTTTGTTTTGGGGGGTTTTGATAAAATTGTTGAAGAAATGAAGATAACATTTGGGCTATGGAGTCAGGAATGAACGATGCATTGAAAAATCATGAAAACTATTAAGAGGAAAAGGCTAAATGAGGTGATGATTTTGAGTTTATATTTTAGGTTTGCATGGCATCAAAAGAAAAAGAAACATATAACTGAATCAGAGCATATTAAAATGAATTCTGAATTGGTTAAGAGGAAATACACATAACCTAAATTGCTAAGCCAAGAGCATTGTGTGATGAATTATGGGCTTTTGATTCTCCAATTTAGACAGATGAAAGTGTAAATGAAATAAAATATCACAGGAATTACATACTATGAAATAAGACATAACTCATATCACAACCAATTAGAATCTTTTCGTAAACATTTCAAAAATTTGCTTATGCATTTGTATATTCATTCTAGCTCCAGAGTTTTACAAAGTCTTCCTACTCAAAGGGCAGGCTCCTCTTTTCTCCATCATTTCTATATCCTCAAGATGATATATATACGGGATTCATTGTAGGATTCAAAATGATTAAACTTCCTCATAGTTCTAAAAATAGAGGTCAGTTACAAAAAAGAGTAAAGTGTAATGACAATTTTCCTACATTACAAGGATCGTTACAAATAGGTCTGACATATCTGGGGATTTTTCCTTCAAACACCATATTTCCAAAATTTGTTGGAACATACTCAATTCTACTTGAGAATTCATTCTAGCTTGGCGATTTCCTCCTTTAGAGTGCTCAACCAAGCTAGTTGATTTTCCCCAACGCTCTCGACCGCCTTAGCTCTGATTTATGTCTTATGTCGTTTGCTCCGCTTCTTCTTCACTACTCACTTGTAGATTTCGTTTGTGTGTATGTTGATGATTAGGTCCCTCATAAAAGGATTTAATTTGACCCCTTATTTTGGTTCTGTCGCAATATCAGTATGGAATTTGGTTGTTAATATCTGCACAATCATCCTTTCTTTCTTACTCATTGATAAACTTTGTTGGCAAATTTAGTGAACAGAATGCAGTGAATGCTTGTCATTGATGACAACAGTGAAGAGGATGGCAGAATAAGAAATAAGTCACAGTCTAAGGAGGTGAATCGACGAAGAATGACAAAGGGAAGATCTAGTCAAAATAGAATTCGAGGTTGAGGTCAATCGAGCAAAAGACCTGTTGGATCCCATTCAAATTTCTAGAAAGATCGACAGCCGTCAGATATGCAGAAACTTCGCAGAGGTTAAGCACAGGGGATAAGTTCTACTATGCAGAGGAGAAATCCCGGACATGTCATCAGGATATTGGAGAGAGAATCCGATCCGTAGGATCTGAGAAGAAAACCTGACAGCCATAGGATCTGTAAGAGCCGTGCAGGGGTTAAGGCCTACTGTGCGGTGATCTCCGTAGGGACACACATCAGACATCTAGAGGAGAGTCGAAGGTCAGCTCATCGGAAAATCGGAGTTTCC
>SNQJ01S0186946.1:1496-18530 GCA_010110895.2 Picea sitchensis
TTTATTCCTTTGAAAGCTTAATTGCTCATGTCTAAGTCTTAAGGAACAATTTACAGCTTTGTGACCAAAGTTAGAACAATAGAAATAGTAGCCATAGAAAAATTCTTTGTACCTGGAAAATGGTTGTCTTCTTTGAGCAAATCGATTTCTTCCATGCTGATGACGTCTTTTAGCAGGGAGTGCACTATTTCTTTGTTCTACGGATTCAGTCCTAGCACCTTTTTCTTTACTTGTCCTGGGCGGTTGGTTGTCTTCCTTTGTTTCTGTAGGTTTGTTGTTGTCATTGGTTATAGATTTGACAAACTTGGTGGGTTCTTCGTTTCTTAGCTTACCACTATTTGATCCCTCTTCATAACCCAAACCAGTTTTCATCTTTGGATTCCTTTGCTGATTCAGAATGGTGGCTAATCCTTCTAAGGCTTTGATACTTAATAGATTTTGATTATACAAGGCTTGAAACTTCTCCATCTCTTTCCTAGTTTTCACTACTTCTTGTTCTAAGGCTTCACATCTTGCCTTCTTTTCTGATAACTATTGTTTCAGAATGTCTTCGATTTTATTTGCCTCTTCTAATTCCACTTTTAGTAGGACAAGATATTCATCAGGTTCTTTACTATATTTCTCGAACTATATCAACAATTGTCTTTGCTTTCTGCTCTTAATTCTTAGTCTGTTAATCTCTTCCAGTGCACTGATCAATTCTCCTTCCATATCAACCACAACTTCTTCTTCATTAGCCTCACTTCCTGTGCTTTTATTATCATAATCCTCTTTGGACATAAGTATGAAGTCATTTAGTTTATCTTCAATGGAGGAGTCATTGTCTTCATCATCTGAAGGATCATCATCATTGTTTACAGAAATATTTTTCTTCTTAAAAGTATTCTCTTTAAAGAATTTTTTGTGTTTGTGCTTCTCCTCATCATCACATGTATGATCCTTTCCTTTGTGAGGACATTTATTTGCAAAATGAACTATCTTACCACAGTTGAAACATTTGAAAGACAGTTTACCTTTGTATTTTCTTGATCCCTTCTTCAGTCTCTTCACAAATTTTGCTTCAATTTCATCAGGCTCATAATCCTCATTCTTTTCTGCTTTGAATGATGCTTCTCTGGAGGTGGGTTTATCTTTAACTATTATCATTTCATATGCAGTCAATGTTCCTAGAAGTTGATCAAACTCCAAGGTTTTTAGATCATTAAGTTCTTCTATAGCAGAAACCTTCGAGTTGAACCTATCTGGTAGAGATCTCAAAATTTTCTGAACTAAAGAAGGTTCCTCAATTTTTTCACCAAGTGATTTCATTGCATTTACCAGTTCTTCAACTCTCAGAAAGTGTTTTCCAACAGTTTCATATTCTTTCATCTTCAGCTGTTCAAACTGTAATCGGTATATTTGAAGCTTGGCATCCTTTACCTTCTCATTACCTTCATAACTGCTAATGAGTTTGTCCCACATTTCTTTGGCAATTCCTAGGTGCATAACTTTTACGAATTCTGCTTCTGCAAGCCCACTCAAGATAACATTCATAGCCTTAGTGTTGAAGATAAATTATAGCTTGTCATCCTTATTAGCTAGTACAACTGGTTTTACATAACTAGTATCTACCACATCCCAGACATCTGCACCTAAAGCCATTATGTAAGTTCTCATTTTAACTTTCCAGAAGGCAAAGTTTGTTCCATTGAACAGAGGGGACTTATTGGTTGAATTTCCTTCATGGCTTGACATGTTTAAGCTCTAGGATCTACCCTTAGATAAAAGGGTTCGGCTCTGATACCAATTGTTGGGCAACTGAGAGGGGGGGTGAATCAGTTGTTACCATGCTTAAACAATAATGATTATTTTAAATTCTTTGCAGAGCATTTAATGACAATCACAATAATGCAGAGAAGTAAGCAATAGAACAATCAACATCATTTTCACATATGAAATATACAAAGACAGATATTTCCTGAGGAAACCCATAAAGGGTAAAAACCTCTTCTTATTTATATGATCAGTAATCTTTACATTATGTACATTATCATACATATGAGCTCCAACTCATTGTGAGGCTACAACCTCTGTATTGCAAGCTGCAACTTGCTGAGAGCACCAACTCTTTGTTTTCTCTAGCACCTACTAGAAGGAAGCACCAACTCCCTAGTTTCTCTAGCACCCACTAGAAGGAAGCACCAACTCCCTAAGTGTTTCAACGCCAACTGGATGGAAGCACCAACTTCCAGTCACACAGGCACCAACCTATATAACAGAGAACAACAGTTCTCCCTTGCACCACCCTGGTTTCTCCGGCTGCAACCAGATGGAAGCTACAACTCCCTTTGTTCAAGCACCCACTTGAACCTCTGAGGACAAAAGTCCTCCCTAGCACCTCCCTACCACCCTGAAATATAAATCTTTTTTACTATGACTTATTACAACGATATAAATTTCTTCAATGGATTACCGATCTCATCACTGTTCTGCTACACTACACTGCTCTGTCTGCATCAGTGTCTTCTACACACTCCTTGTGCTTTCTGTTCTTTTTCCTTTTATGCTCTCTACGCCATGTCCCTTCAATGAACCATTCCTCTTCTGTACATTTCTGCTGCTATGCTCTGCCTCCTTCTTCACACCTCAATCACACTCAACAACAACAACCTCAATCTCTTCTTTGTTCTACATTCTTATAGTCTCTGTGTTCCTTGTGCATGCAATATGCACCAAGCTCCTGCATTCTCTCCCCCTCCCCTGTTCTCCACTTCCAGGTATTTTATCACACTTCCCTTTGCCACCTCATGTTGAGTACTCTACCTGATCATCATTGCAACTCTTCAGCTTCTCTGGTGGTTCCACCCACGCGTCCAACATCATTGGGTGTTATACTGAGATTCCTTGGCCTCTCAAGTAGTTGAGACTCTTCATCTTCTTCATCATAGTCGAGCTCATCCTCTAGCAGAGACCATCAATTGTTTCTAGAAGTTACACTATGAAGTGCAACAATAGCCCTCCGATCATATTCAAAATCACCTGCACCGTTGGATGGAGTTTGTAGGGTCTTGCGTTTGATTCACCGTTTCGCATTTCGACATTTCGACAATTCGACAATCCTGTTGTGAGGCATGTTGACTCTCCAAGTCGTGATCTCTGAAACTCCGAAATGGATCTTGCCGCTTCAAGATTTTCTCTATAGCTCTTTGACGATGTGACCACCATCGATGACCGAGCACTTATCCATAAAGCGCTTTTCATGATTCCGTAATTCCGCATTTCATCATCCTTGATGCGTAGATTTCTTTACGCTCTATGTCCCGATCCCTGAAACTCTGAAATGGAGCTTGTCGCTTCGAGTTCTCTTCTACAGTTTTTCGACGATGTGAGAATATGACCCTTCTCCAATCACACAAGCGCTTCGATGTCCAGATCAACGGTCCTCAATCCGTGGTGATCATACGACTATCCTCTACCCTGAGACTTCAGCCTTCGGTACTTTGGGGGAGTGAAGGAGTTAAAACTCCCAAAGAAAAAACTCCCGGAGTGAGGTTAGTCTTGTGTCACTCGATGATGTGTCGTGATCGAAGTGGCTATCACGTGTCACTCAGGATTGTGATTTCCAGTGGACGTAAATGCCTAATCAAATCGACACTTGTTGTTGTCTGATCGTGCCACGTGTCATAGTATTCCACCTGTCCTTTCTGACGTGGTCTGCCACGTTCTCCTCCTGGATCTATCGACCCATATCACTTCACGATTTCGCATATCGCAATTTCGACATTCTTGATGTGAATGTTCTCGACACTTCCAAGTCCTGGTCTGCAAAACTCTGAAATGAAGTCAGATCAGCTTTTCGGCTTTTCGCACTTCACAACTTCGTGACTCCTATGATGAGGAGTCTCAACACTTGACTCCTCCATCTCCTAGTATCCGAAACTGTCTCCTGCTTTCAGGATTTCGGCGTTTCGCATTTCGCGATTCTGGGACTCCTGTGGTGAAGTGTTTTGACACTTCAACTCTTGGTATCTATAATTGTCTCCTGCTTTCAGGATTTTGGCATTTCCCATTTTGAGATATCGAGACTCCTGTGGTGAAGTGTTTCGACACTTCAACTCCCGGTATCCGAGACTCCGAAATGGAGTTATTTCCTGGTATATAAAAATCTTGTTGATGTGCCTCTTTCGGGATTTCGAGATTCCATATTTCACAACTTCAGGACTCCTGTGTTGAAGAGTCTCAACTCTTGACTTCTCAATTTCCCAGTATCTGAAACTCCGAAATGGAGTCGGATCAATGTATTCCGGCATTTTGCATTTCGTCGTTTCGACATTCTTGTCATGAGTTGCTTCCTTGACTCCTCCAATGCCTGGTATCCGAAACTCCGAAATGGAGTTTACGCTTCTGATCTTTCCATGCAATTATCCCTGTGCTACTAATCTTCCTTGCCTGCCTGTTTTCCATCAAATAAACAAGCACACTCTTGCACTCTTCATGCACCTCTTCCCAATCTCTTCTGAGATTACGTTGTCCCTGTTTTTCTATCGCTGCATACTCTGATCTTGCCATCAATGACAAGCACACCTACCTGTAAACATGCAAACACATCTTCCCTCTGATCCATACCCAACATTGGTTTGGGCACTGGGTTTTCCAAGATAGCAAATGGTTGTACCTTGCCTTGTGGAAAGAAGGGGATAAAGGCCCAGAGGGTAAAATTAGCTGGAAAAAGATAAAATCCAAAAGAACAAAATCTTTAGATGCTTCTCCTAGGGATCCCCAAGAAAGCGATAAAAGGCTTCTCAGCAAGAAATGGAGGGACCCATAAAATAATAAAATCAAGACCTAGTTGGAGGATAGGGGGTCTCATCACAAGCCAACCTATTAGGTCTATGTGCATGTAGTAGTATGACACTACCATTCAACTGATCACCATGCCAGGGTAGTCGCTCTTGGTGGCATAGCCAAGAGAAAGGGGGTCTCACCACAAGCCAACCTTCTCATCTATGTGAAACACTTGTGGGTAACACTGTCACCACTGGTCACCACGCCAGGGTAGTGTCCCCTAGTTATTCTCTTGAAAGAAAAAGAAATAAGATAAAAAATGTAAAAAGGCATTGAATGGGATTGGAAACACTTGCATCGATGACAAGGTGCATCTCACCCTCTTCATAGGCACCCACATGTAAACCATACATTTCCCTGTCATCAATGCACCCATTGCCCAAACATTCCCATACTACCTCATCCACTCACATGAATTGGATTGATCTTCACCTGGAAACATCCCACATCCAATGATAATTATCCAAATAAGACCTCCTAAAACCCTCTCCAAACCTGTCTTGTAGAATAACATAATGTCTTTGAGAACTTGTCTAGGAAATAGGGGTTTTATGCACATTTTTAGATAACTTGATTATTAGATGTGATAGAAATTTCTATGATCCCTGTGACTTATGATCCCATGGAGGGCATACTTTTTGATGTTGCAGGACTATGCCTGATAGACAAGTATCATGGGGAGATGATTAGTTCATAACTCCATAGTGCTAAAATCCCACCAGATGGATGATGATACCACAGCCAGGGGAAGACACATACCATAGGATTGCATCGGAGAGAGAGGAGGACATTCCACCAGAGATATTCTAGAAGGCCTAGACCCAGGGGGGTCTTTCCCTCCCACTACAATTTTGGCCTTGGAAGGCCCATGATGTCACCTCTATAACCCTTGACATCACCCAATGTTAGATGGGCACAATGGAGGCAGTTGTGTGCCAAGTGGCATATGTGGCATGATCCAGAGGCCTTGAGAGGCCTAACATTTTTCTCCTGGAGGCCAATGTTTCACCTAAGAGGCCCAACATCATCCTAGAAGGGCATGACATCACCTCTCCTTGTTGATTTAGGGTTTAATTTATCAATTTTATGTAAAAAACTGGATATTACATGTAAACTAGCCATGTCAACCTTTTTTGACCTAATTTTGTAATTAAAGGTCATTGTATTTTTTTGTAACAACTCTAGTAGAATATATGTTTAGGGATTATTAAGTAAAAATTTATTAGGTAATTAATTTTCCTAACATGTTATTAATTAAACAAAGATTGGTATAATGATACTAATTAAATATTTGTTAATTAATTAATTGATATAATTTGATTAATTAATTACCTGTTACATTCATTGACATGAGTATTAAATTTAAAAGGGTTAATAAATTTAATTGTTTAAATTAAAGGATTACGCATATGGAGGGGATAAGGAGCATTAATAAATGGATAAGGAACATTAATAATTGGATAAGGGGCATTAACTATGTGGATAAGGTAATAAATGTGTAGGTAAAGAAATAAAGGAGGAGAAAGGGTGGTGAAGGGGGGATATGAGCGGAGGAGGCTTATGGAAGGAAGGGGATTATCATTCTACTTGTTTTTGGAAGAGGGTTCTCTTGGATTGGCACAGGAGAGTTTTTGAGTTCGGTAGTCGGGGAGGATTAGTACAGGGGGCACCGGTTTGCTGGGGGTTTTGGGCATGGGGGCCAGGATATCCATATGATATCCTGGAGCTAGGAAGTTGTCCTAGTTGGCAGGGTGGAAACACGGTTTGGGCAGAGTTGGTCCGTGGCTTCAAGTTGGGCAAGGCAGCAGCAGGAAGGTCAACAAGACAAGCGAAAAGCGGAGGGTTAGCATCAGACCAAGGTATTTTAAATTACGTATTTGTTTTATTCTTTTATGAAATTATTATGGTAAAATTGTTTATTTTTGTTATGAAATTATTATTCATTGATAAATTTATATGCGTATGTGCTGAATTTATAAGAAATTACCGAGTTTCTGAAATCAAGTAGAAGTTATTGTTTCAATTTATGGAATTAATGGATGTTAAATTAATACGGTTACTACATTTTTCATCATCTTTCACTCACACAAGTGAGGTCTTAAATGTGTGCCCTACTTAGGGTTTATTGGCTGAAATTTTAGACGCACTTTTTGGAGAAGGCTTAATTTGGTGTTTGCATTTTTCTTGGTGGAAAATCTTCAACTAGGATTATTGCTAGATTATTCTTGGTGGATGTAAGTGAATTTATGCAATCCTTGTTTGCTTTGAATGGTTATGGTACATTTACTTTTCATTTATTCCAAGATTATGAAATTGCTAGTTTAAAACCCTAGGAGAACAAGCACATGTTATTGTCCTTGTCTTAACAATTTTTCACCTACTAGATTGTGCTAGAAACCCTACCTTTAAAGTATTGTATTAGAGCCCTACCATTGCAGTAGTCTAGTGTCATTTTCTTCATCAAGACATTAATTGTTTCAAGCTTGAGCTAAAGAAGAAGGAAAAATGTTAGGGCCTAGGGTTACCTACTTCCTAGTAGATGTTTTTCTTCTAAGGCTTGTTGATTGAGGCCTTGGGTTACCAACACCTCAATCATCATCCTTCTTGGTCCTTATCTCTTACATTATCATTTGTTTCCTTTAAGTTTGCTACTGCAAGTGACTCCATTAGCCCTAAAAGGCACTAATTTAGACCTCAAATTTGATTGATTGATGAAACCAACCCTTTAATCTTTTACCTCAAGAACCTACTAACATTTCCTAACCCTAGATTAGACTAATTCACTAACCTTGTTTTTTTTGTTACAAAAGTAATCTACAACCATTTATTACAGCAGTAAAAGCACTTAAAATCAATTTCAAAAGGTGATCTTTACATTGCCTAATTAGCTTCTAACAACTGCTAGTAGATTGTTATATTGGGTTATTATTTTTGGTCATTGTGAAGCTCTTTTAAGGCATTTATTGTGAAGATACTATCTTGTATACATTACTATTATAAAATTATGTTTGCTTCATCTTGCATTAACTTATTTCTTTTATTGACAAGTCCAAGGTTTTATGAAGCACTAACATCAGATTGTACTTGCAAAAGATATTGTTTTATTGTTGCTTTGTTCTGGGTAGGTACATCTAAGCACATCATTGCTTCATTGGTTAAAACTTTTGGAATTTATGATCAATGTGACATGTGAGAGGGGATACCTTTTATTGACACTTTAACCCTTGCCTTCTGAAACCCCCAGGTCACTGAGGATGTCTCCCTTGGGATATCATCCCTAAATAGAAATATATATCTTATTAAGGTGGAAATGATAGGATAACCTCTTGTTACGCTAATTTTCCTTCCCATAGCCTTTCCCTTCGAGACAAGTAAAAATTGTGCAATAACACTTTCCAACAAGATTTCTGGATTGATCAGGCTTATGGCTTGATCATATTTCTGGATTTCCCACCCATCTCCATGATCTTTATTTCATGATTGATTATAAGTTTATTTATGATCATGATTATTATGTACTTAACTTATCTTTCTTATATCACATATTTAAGCACAAAGGGAGAAACCTTGATGAGATGATCGGTTGGCTACACTGGTTGTATGATTTCACCTGGCATCCATAGGATTAGACTTCCATAGGGCCATGAGCCCCAAGTAAGTAGGTAGGCCATTTGTTTTCCCTTGCATTTGCATTTGCTTGCTCAGAAATGATAGTTTCATTTACTTGTAATTGAATGTCATATATTGTTTTTTATTTTTCTCTACTTGCACTGTTGCATAGATGATTCACATCAGTTTCTTTCATATTAGTTTATAATTTTTTTTCTTTCTTTTAAAGAATAGTTGAAATGTTGAAGTTTTGAATTTTTTATCATATGAAAAAAGGGTGAGTGAGCCACCCTCTATTATCCATAGTTTTTTGTTTTAGTGTGTGTAGGAACATGTCTTACCAGAAGATGTTGAGGTTATCATGCACTCTACGATGAATACATGTCCCCAATTAGGAGCCATATGTTATCCCCCATTTCTAGGGATAACTAATGAGATGATGTATCAAGGCCCTCAAGTTGTGTACATGGAGTACCAAGAGCCATCCCAACACTTAGAGCCCTTTTTTCACCATACACCACCATTGGATCGATGACAATAGTGTCCACCACACCTAACATGGATCACAAATGATAGTGGGTCTTGCTCCATGAGGTAACAAGTCCAGTGTCTATTGGTAGTGGAGCTTGATTATCTTCCTAATTCATAGGTTTTTTTCAGCCGTGATTGGATCCCATTTATTGGTGGGGGGGTGTGGGGGGATTTCCCCCTAAGTACTATCATTAGGGGGGTCTAGGGGGGGGCAAGATGAAAATTAATGGAGCCCCCCTAGCAGGGGATTCAGGGGAAGTGCTCTTGAAGCGAAATTTTGTGAAAAATTGCCTTGTAAAATATTGCAATTTTGTAGTCAAGTTGGGCCGTTCATTATAAGGTCGCAGATCAGACAATGGAAGTCATGTTAGGGATTTTTTCCCTAGAAGGAAATGCTCTTTTAGGAGAAAATTGTATTGCGGTTGTGAGTGATAGTGAATATTGTATTCTAAGGGAGGAGACTGTGAGAGAAAGAAGAGAAAGTTACAATGGGCGTGTTGTAGATTGTATCCCTTCATTTTGATGGATAATAAAAAGGAAGACCTGACAATTTATCTAGTGGACATAGCCTACACTAGGTGAACCACGTATATCTATCTCTATTGTATTTTGTATCTTCTATGTTTTATTTCCACATTTATTTTATTTTATTGCTTTGTGATCCTATTTTTCTAACAATGTCATGGTAAGTGTCATTTTAATATTTGGAGCATTTGGACATGTTACCAAGAGTCCTTTCTTGATTTTTAATTTTTTTTCTTGGAAATTATGCTCTTTTCTCTAGAAGGGCCATCATACCATTATTGTTCATACTTTCCACCTTATGTTACTTCTTCCCCTCTATTTCCCTATCTTTTAGGTTTTAGGGATTATTGACCAAAGAAGGGAATGTACCTCATTTCATGGGAAGAAGGGGCCATTAGGCTCGAAGGTTCCCTAGCAATAACATCATACAATAAAGGTTCACCCTGGGATCCCAAGAGAAATGAAATGCTTCTCAAAAAATGAAGGGACCCATAAATTAAATAATTAATCAATTACTTAAACTTTCTAAGGTAGAGTGTTTGTGGGCTATGCATGATTTCCTTTTTAGTGCCCCTTATTGACTTCAACTTGAAATATAATTTTTATGATTATTACATTTAAAATTCAGAGTTCTGAACATTCTTGTTGATAATTTGTTATAGATTAATAAAGAATTAATTTAATTTGAGAAAAAATACGAAATATTGATTCACCCCCCCTCTCAGTATTGAACAAAATTCCAACAATTGGTATCAGAGCAGGTTCCTTCACCATAATCTAACCACTTGAAGGCAGGTTCTGAGAAATCCAATGCATCAACAAGAAGGAATGTCCTCTAATAGAGCACCATTGTTCAAAGGAAATGATTATGCATTATGTAGTATAAGGATGCCAAGTTAACTGAGGGCTCTTGGATGTGATGTTTGGCTATACATAGTAAATGTTTACACTACACCAACTAATGCACCTTCAGATGTTGCTGCAAGGAAACTCTGCAATGATAATTCAAGGGTTGTTAATGCAATTTTGGGTGGATTAAATCAGAAAAATAAATTTGGGACAAAATTAAAGTCATTTATGAAGGAGATGGAAAAGTTAAGAAAAAAACACTTCAAAGATTCAGAGGGTTTGAGTGTCTAGAGATGAAAGAGTAAGAAAACATTATAGAATATTTTCAAAGAGTGGATGAAATAGTCAATTCAATCAGAGCATTGGGGGAAGAGATAAAAGACAATATTATTGTCCAAAAGGTGATGATATCATTACCAATGCGATATTATGCCAAGGTATCTACCTTGGAATATCAAGAAGACCTTGAAAAACTTACAATGGATGAACTTCATGGGATTCTTATAGCCTATGAAATGAGAATCGGGAAAGAAAAGTCATAAAAAAGGGAAACAACCTTCAAAGCATAAAAAACAACAAAGAACCATGAGCATGTGCCAAATGTAAATAACTCAGACATATCATATGAAGAAGAGGCTAACTTCATAAGGAAACTCAGGAAAGGGTCTGGGAAATACAAAGGTAAGTTACCCCTCAAATGTTTTAATTGTGGAAAAGTTGGACAGTCTTCCTCCAAATGCCCCTATCCAAAGAAGAAAGAGAGTGATGATGAAGAAACTCAAAATCATAAAGAACCTAAGAAGACCAAAACTAGAAACATGAAGAAATTATACAAGAAAAAGAAAAACTTCTATGCCAAAGAAGACAATAGTTCATCTGACATGAGTGAAGATGATGAGAAAAAACTTATTTTTATGGGGATAGAAACACAAAATAATCTTGTTTATTATAACGAATAAAACTTTGAAATTGAAGGAGAAGTAGAACTTGAAGGAGATCTTATTAGTGCTCTTGAAGAACTGAAAAAATATAAAAATAAGAACAAAATATTAAGAGAACAACTATTAGAACATGAAGAGAAACAAAAATCAAGAGAAAATAATGTTTTCATAACCATCAAGTAATCAAAACAAATTATTATTTACTTGAAGACTCAATTCCAAGAATCCAAAATAATTGAAGAGGTCATAAGTAAACAACTCAATGAAAAACAATTAGACTGTGAAAAGCTAGAGGATGAAATTGTTTTTCTAAAAAGAGAACTTGAGAAAGGAAACAACCAATCAAGATTTGAAAATAGCTAAAAAATATTGGCTGATATTATTAACAGTCAAATATCATCAAGCAATAAGCCAAGACTATGTTATGATCAAAAGAAGTCTAATAAAGGATATAACTCTACATCTTAGAAAACTAACAAAAATCCAAAAAGTTATGCAGTTTCCCTTCAAAGCTCTTTCAAAAAGGAAGAAAGAAAAATAAAGATTGATTCTAATCAACATAAATTTTCTCTCCCTTCAAAATACAATGAATATGGAAAGAATACAACTACAGAAGAACTCCCCCCAAAAGGTATCAATTTATCTTTCTTGGTTATTGTTTCTCTTGCAATAATTTTGGGCATAAAGAATTACATTGTAGAGCTTATGGACAATACAATCATAAAAATGTTCAAAGATATGATTATAAGAACATCACAAATAATAATCAAGAGAACAAAAACTATAGTTCATTCTCTCCACTGCAAAATTACAATGTTGAATGCCACAAATGAAACAATTATGGGCACAAATCTAGTGACTATAGACTACCAAATCTTCCCATAAAAAATTTCAAATTTCAAGAAGAAAATCATAAGAAAGCATGGAAAGAAAAACAAATGGAAGAAAAGGAAACAAAGTGTAAGGTAGCCTTATATGCTAAATATTAAAGGAGCCAATGATATGTTGACAGTGGATGCTCAAAACATATGACTGGAGATCAAGACAAATTCCTCAGTTTGAAAAATAAAGAAAAAGGAAGAGTTACATTTGGGGATAATGTCTCTACCAAGATACTTGGAAAGGGCATAGTCAGTCTAGGAAATAATAAAGATAAAGTAGAAAATGTGCTATTAGTTGAAAATTTGAAGCATAATCTCCTCAACGTGAGCCAAACTTGTGATCAAGGAAACATACTCATATTTGAATAAAAAAAATGTGAAATTAGAAAATAAGACTTAGGAAAACTAGTGGTTGTTGCACCCAGGACACCACACAATGTTTATATCCTAAACATAGAAGAAGAATAAAAATGTTGCATGAGCCAAATAGACAAAAGTTGGATATGGCATAGAAGAATGGGGCATATAGGTTTTGATAATTTAATAAAAGTCAATAAAAAGGATGTCATGAGAGATATTCCAAATATTATTAAACCTTCAAACTATGTTTGTAGGCACTACCAACATGGAAAGAAGACAAGAGTAAGATTCAAGAAAATGAATATTCTACATAAAAACCATTATAACTTGTTCACATTGACCTCTGTGGACCAACAAGAAATAAAAGAATTCAAGGTGAACATTACTTCATTTTATTCATTGATGATGATACAAGGATGACTTGGGTATCTTTTCTTAAAGAGAAATCATAAGCATTCAAAAAATTCAAAGCCTTCAAAACACATGTTGAAAATGAGACTGATCTTAAAATCAAGTGCCCAAGATTAGATAATGGAGGGGAATTTACCTCAGATGATTTCAATGAGTTTTGTGAAAGATCATGGAATTAAAATACATGCTTGAGCTCCAAGAACTCCTCAACAAATGGAGTTCCTGAAAGGAAAAATATAACTGTCCAAGAAGCATCCAAAACTATGTTAAATAAAGCCAAACTCCCATATATCTATTGGAGAGAAGCAATATATATAGTAGTATATATACTTAACAGATCACAACTTAGATTTAACCATGACAAGACACCATATGAGTTGTGGTTTGACAAACCAACATCAGTAAAACAATTCAGAGTCTTTGGGAGAAATTTTTATATAAAAATAGATGATGATAATCTAGGAAAAATTGATTCCAGATCAGATGAAGGCATATTTCCTGGTTACTCATCCAATAAAAAGACCTACATATGCTACAATCTAAGATTGCACAAAATTGTGGTAAGTGCAAATGTAAAGGTGGATGATCTAACATCAAGAAGAATCAAATCTTAAGACAATTCACAAGTTGATGAAAGAATAAAACATGATGATGATGAAGAAGAAACTAAAGAAATACAAGAAGAAGAATCACAAAGTGAAGAATAAAATGAAGAGGATGCATCACCAAGAAAAGATTCAAAAGAACCATCAAGAAGAGTACAACGTGATCATCCTGAAAGTCAAATCATATGAAACAAAAGTGTTGGAGTTGAAACTAGAAGAAGGCTAACATATGAATCAGAACAAGCAATTCTCTCCCTAATAAAACCCAAAATATTTGCAGAAGCTAGCAAAGATGAAGATTGGATTAAAGTCATGAATGAAGAGCTTGATCAAATAGAGAATAATCAGATCTGAGAACTTGTCCCAAGACCAAAAGACAAAAATGTGGTAGGGACGAAGTGATTTTTTAAGAATAAGTTAATGAATATGGTCAAATTATAAGGAATAAAGAAAGATTAGTGTAAAGGATATACACAAGTAGAAGGGATTGACTTTGAGGAAAAATTTGTGCATGTGGCAAGCTTAGAATCTATTATAATGTTTTTGGCATTTGCATGCTTTAAAAAATTAAAAATATATCAAATGGATGTCAAATCAACATTCTTAAATGGAAATCTAGAGGAAGAAGTTTATATAGAAAAACTTGAAGGATTTATATTATCAGAAAATAAAGATTATGTCTGAAAATTAAAGAAAGCATTGTGTGGTCTCAAAAACGCTCTCAGGGCATGGTTTTCAAGACTTGATAATCATCTGCATCAACGAGGATACAAAAGAGGAGCTACTGAAAACAATCTTTACATTAAAATTGAAAATCAAAATATCATTATTGTTATCATTTTCAGGATTATTGTTGTAGTATATGTGGATGATATCATATTTGGAAGTAATCTAAATCCTCTAAGAAAACAATTTTCTATAGAAATGAAAAAATAATTCAAGATTTCAATGCTTGGTGAACTGACATTCTTCTTAGGATTACAAGTGTCACAATCAGACACATGCATATTCATATCTCAAACCAAATATATTAAAGAAATGTTGAAGAAATTTCAAACGGAAGACTATAAACCTATGAGCACTCTTATGATTATAGGATGTAAACTTATCAAATATGATGAATCCCTAGAAGTATACCAAACCATGTATAGATCAATGATTGGTATCATATTATATGCAATATCAACAAGACCATACATCATGCAAGTTGTAGGATTAGTGGCTAGATTTCAATCTGCACCTAAAGAGACGCATATGAAGGCAATTAAAAGGATTTTTAGACATCTCAAAGGCACCTTGGATTTTGGTTTATGGTATCCAAAAAAAAAAGACTTCACATTAACTGCATAAACTGATATAGATTGGGAAGGAAGTATTGATGATAGAAAGAGCACTAGTGGAGGTGCATTTTTCCTAGGAAAATGTCTTGTGTCATGGCTAAGTAAAAAACAACCCTCCATATCACTATCTATAGTAGAAGATTAATATATTGTTGTTTCCTCCTATTGCACTAAAGTAACTTGGATGAAACAAACTCGATAAGAATTACAAGTAAAATATGATCATCTAATTCTTCTTAATTGTGACAATACAAGTGACATAAACCTTTCTAAGAATCCTGTCATGCACTCAAAAGCTAAGCATATCCCAATCAAATTTCATTTTTTAACGGAATAGGTTTCTCAAAATTTTGTTAAAGTGGAATATGTGGATACTAAATAATAGATTCCAGATATATTCACAAAACCTTTACCCAGGAGTACTTTTGCATACCTTAGACAAAAATTGGGGCTAATCTCTATATCTAATTGAATTGCACAAGCTTCATCAGAGAAGGAGCACATGGGTGGGGGGAGTATAAAATCAAAGGGAGTAAAACCTCAAGGGGAGCAGCGAAATATCCCATCTGTCATTGTTGTCAAAGGGGGAGAATAAACAGTAAAACTCGATTAAAATAAAGAGTTTTTACTTTGTTTCCATCAATGCCAAGGGGGAGAATGTTGGACATGGTGTTATGTTGTCATTGACGTCAAGAAGGGTTAATATGGGTTTATCATCCATACAAGTCCATTCATACTATAACTCTATTAGAGTACCCTTCTATACCAGTTGCAAGAGCATTAACTCTGATGAAGAAGATGGAGTAATGAGAAAATTGAGAATATGTTTTTTGATTTTGATATATACAAGGCTAAAATTGTCCCATAGAAATAAAAAGAAATAATATCAAAATATGGCGCTCAAATAAAACACCATAATTATATATGAACAAATATCAAAAGGAATGTGCTCCAAATCTACCCGAGACTCTATTCTTCGTTTATTATAATGATCGATGCTTTGATCATTATAAGTGTAAAAGTTGCAGGAATCGATAGTAAAGAACGAAGAACAATGTTGATTGCTGGATCAAAATAAGAGCACGATCAGATGGAGGAATCGAAAATAAATGACAAAGAAAGAGGTTGATTGATTGACAATCGTTGGATCAAAATGGAACCATGATCCGACAACCTAGATCTATTTCCGCAAGTCCGATACACACCCAAAAAATGGATAAGTGCCATATTATATCGTTCAGACTCATATAAAGAATCAATTAAAAATTTCTAAGTATGGTTCATTATGGAGGTAGCAGAAGTTGGGGCATGCAATTCGATGACATTCAAGAAGACCTATGAGCCCACAAGTCTGCAAGTCTGTGAACTCGAGAAAAATCAGTTAAATTTTCTAAGTATAGGTACATTATGGAGGTAGCGGAAGTTGGGCGTGCATTTTGATGACACCTGAGAAGACATGTGAGTTTGCGAGTCTGGAAGTCTGTGAACCCAAGAAGAATCACTTAAAAACATTTCTAAGTATAAGTTCATTATGGAGGTAGAGGAATATGGGTGTGCATTTTGATGACACCCTAAAAGACATGTGAGTCCACAAGTCTGTGATTCCACGAACCCGCCACATAAAAATAATTCTCAGTAAAGTCCATGTTTGAAATGAATAAGGATTGTCCACTCAATGGTTGATTAAATCCAAACTGTGGATCTATCTAAAGTGCCTAGGAGAGACAAGATCGTCCACTCAACACCTGATTAAAACCAAACCATCAGATCAAGGTGCAATACAAATCGTGGGAGGTTCATATCTAACCGTTCATCAGGATGATAGATCTACGGTGGAGATGTAGCATGTATCACCAAAATAAGAAGAGGTTAATGGGAAGGTTAGAATCTGTGTAGGTGGTTTGTAAATTACCACAATAGACAGGTAGTATCATCCTGTGAATGCATATACTGTTGATACTGAGAGGGGGGTGAATCAGTATCAAGTATAATTTAAAAACCTTTTTCAACTTATACTTAAACCATTCAATTATACCCAATGAGCAATTAACAACAGTATAAGAGTTACACCAATACACCACAATACACCATGCACAATATATGAGAAATAATCAATAGTTTTGTTCAAGGGAAGTAATGAATTCCAAAGGTAGCTACA
>SNQJ01S0186947.1:0-18530 GCA_010110895.2 Picea sitchensis
ACTGTGATAAGCCTTGTTACAGTGGGAGATCTGCGGTATTGTTTTTCAGGTGAAAAGAAATGGGAAGCAATTCGAAGATGGAGATCGAGAAGTTTAATGGGAAAATATTTGAGCTGTGGAAGCTCAAGATGGAAGATCTTTTGGTGGACAGAGATCAGTGGATCACGGTAGATCCAGGTATGGAACCTACAAGAACTTCTACAGATGACTGGAAAAAGACGAATCAAAAGGCAAATAGCACAATTCAACTGTGTCTCTCCGATTCAATATTACTGAATGTGTCAGAGGAAGCTACAACCAAGGATTTATGGGAAAAGTTGGGAAAGTTGTATCAGTCTAAGTCCCTGGTAAATAAACTATTCCTGAGAAAGAAGCTGTATAACTTGAGGATGAGAGATGGAGATTCAGTGGCAGAGCATTTGAACACCTTCAATATTGTGGTAAGTCAGTTAGTATCTGTTGATATTAAAATTTTAGATGAAGATAAATGTATCAGTTTTTTGTTTTCTTTACTAGACTCATGGGATAGTCTGGTTGTGGACATAGGTAGTAATACAACTTCTTTGAAGTTTGAAGAAGTGGTCTCGTCCTTGTTGTCGGAGGATATGAGATGAAATAATATGGAAGGACATAGCACAGACGCATTATTTGCAAGAGGATGTTCCTAGGAAAGAAATAAATCTGATTTCTGAAGTGGGAGATCTAATTCTAAGGGTAGATCTAAATCTCCTGGAAAGTTTGGAAGGGTATGTTGGAGGTGTGGAAAAGAAGGGCACTACAAGAAGCAGTGTAGATCCAAAGTTGAGAAAAAGAAGGGATGTGAAGAATCTTCTTCTGGAAAGAAAAGACCTCAAGGGAAGAAGGAGGGGATGTATACCCTTGACACATGGGAGATCATAAGGCATAGTTGTTGGCTGGGTGCATCCTTTCATATGACTCCCAGTGGATTACAGAATATAGAAAAAGTATGATGGGAGGTAATGTTTTCTTAGGTAATGATCCGACAACGGAATCATAGGAAAAGGAAGGGTCAAGTTGAGACTCATAGATGGAAGGATTAGAACATGGCCTAGTGTTCTACATCTAGGTATAGCCCGAAATTTGTTGATTTCTGTAAGCAAAATTGAATATGTTGGGGTAAAAACAATTTTAGAAAAGGGAACTAGAGATTGGTTAGAGGAGCATTAGAGGTGTGTTGATAGGGGAGTTCAGTTTGAAATCATGTAAGATACTAGGAAGTACTACTAGTGATGGGTGTAATATCTCCATTGTTCTTAATATTGAAGTTGAATAAGAAAGAAGAACTCCTAGAATACGGAGAAAAGGTTATGTTGTATCCAGGCCAAAGGGGCATGTGTGGAGAGAGAGGTCTTGACTACTACAGTAAAGGTATGGTTGAAGAGTATGTCTAATTTCTCTCTTTTAGTTTTTATTTCTGTGAACATTGGCTATATGGAAAGCAGAATCGGGTAAAATTCCCCTATAGTTACCTTGAGGGGAAAGAATTCTGACTAGTTCAGAATGTTTTTGGACCTGTGCGGTCCCATCATTGGGAAAATCTATGTACTATGTCTCATTTATAGATGATGAATTCGAGGAAAACTTGGATATATTTCCTGGAAGGAAATCGAAGTCTTTAGCCGATTTAAAGAGTTTAAGGCTCTTGTTGAGAATCATGAGAGGAAACAAAATTAAAGTCTTTGAGGCCAGGATAATGATAGAGAGTTTTATTGGGAATGGTGAAAAGAATTCTATAAGAAGTGTGGTATAGCAAGGTGAGACTACTCCATATACACCTCAACTTGGTGGGTTGTAGAAAGGGATAGATAGAGTTGATGGAAAAGCAAGGTGCATGTGCTTTCGATTGGTGTCCCGGGATAGGGGGAAAACATTACAGGTAGAGAGGCTGATTGGAGTGCTTGCTTGTTACTCACGGTCAGCAGTCCTCATCAGCGTTGGGTGACAAGACTCCACAAGAGGTATGGGTAGTAGGAACCTTCTCACCACATCTTAAGGTATTTAGCTCGATACATATGTTCATGTTCAAAGGAAAATAGAGAATTAAGATGGATAAGAAGGCTGAAAAATGTATCTTTATTTGGATATAAAGATGGTCTCAAAGGTTATAGCTTTGGAACCGGAAACTAAGAAGGTAGTTTATATGTGAGATGTGGTATTTAGAGAAGTAGAAGGATGTTTGACGAGGAGTCCTATAGTAAGGAAGGGGAACCCGAGAGATAAGTTTAGGTTTAAAGGATGATAGGCGGACTCTGAGAAGAAGATAGATCAGAGAGAAGAGAAGAAGATCCTCATACTCCAGTATTGAGGAGATCAGTCGAAGGCTGAAAGGTATAGTCAATCTGATTTTTCGTTCAAATTTTACTTTGTCTATGCAGTGATGATCCACAAAGTATCCGGAGAGGTAGTGGATTTAGAGGAGGGAAATCTATGGAAAAGGGCCATATGGATGAAGAAATGGCATCTTTGGATAGGAGAATAGAGGCTTGGGATCTAGTGGATTTGCCAAATTTGGAAGTACCCATTGGAAGCAAATGGGTATTTAAAAAGAGGCTGAATCTGTAGAAGGAAAAGACGAGAAATACAAAGCTCGATTATTTAGCAAGGGTTATTCCTAGGTTGAGGGAATTGATTTTGAGTATATTTTTCTCACATTTGCCAAGTTAACCTATAAGACTTACATTTATTTGTTGTTGTTGCATTTGAGTTTGAAATAGAATAGATGGATGTAGAGACAACATTCCTACATGGGGATGGAAGAAGAAATCTATATGAAAAAAAAAGAAGGTTATGTTACTTAAGAAAGAGGGAAAGAGGAGTTAATTATTCAAAGTAGAAAAAGTCCACAATATGGTTTAAAAAATCACCAACGATGTGGTATCAAAATTTGATACTTATATCTTGGGACTTAGTTTCACAAGAAACCGAGGGATCATTATTATTGTATTCTAAATTAATTGGTGATCATTTGATTTATTTGGTCTTGTATGTGGATGACATGCTGTACATTAGGAAACAACAAGGAGATTATCAGGTCTTGAAAGCTTCAGGTTGTCCTCCTAAATTCGACATGAAGGATCTTGGTGCTAAATTTCATTTTGGGCATGGAATTAAAAGAGATCGAAAAAGTAGGAAACTCTAGTTCGTCGAAGTATCTTCGAGACAATATTGCGAGGAGGGTTCCCAATATCACGAGGAATATGTAGGTTAAAGGTTCCTATTCCTGTTGGTGTAAAGTTATCACAGTTAGTGTCAGACACATGAAGAGAAGGAGGACATGTCTCTTTTTCCATATGAGAGTGCAGTTGAAAGTTTGATGTATCCAATGGTTTGTACCAGACCGGACACTGCACATGCACGATCAGGAGTTTTGGCGGTATATGAAACCGAGGGGGAAGGAGCATTGGACAATAGTAAAAGGGTTTTGGTATTTGTGTGCTTGCTGCTAGCTATAGTTATGCTGAAGGAGGGGCCCAGGATTGGACAAAGTGGTCAATATACATGGCTTTGTGGATCGCGGTGGGCTGGAGATTTGGATAAAGTAGGAGATCTACTAGTGGGTTTGTGTTTAACCCATTTGGAGAAGCAATAAGTTGGATGAGCAAAAGGCGGGCTATAGTGGCACTTTCAACTCGGGAATATGAATACATGGCGACCACTCATGCAGTAAGGGGAATCGTTATGGTTACAAATGTGTGTTTAGGTATTGGGTTGGCATGATAAGATGTAGGATGGGGAATTAGCCGGCCCGATTCCCGAGTGCAATTTTTTTTGGCAAAGAACCACGCTTATCATTCAAAGACAAAGCGCATTGATATTTCCAATATCACTTTGTAAGAGACATGATTGAAGAGAGTATCAGCGATGAAGAAGATTGGGCGGCGCAGCACCCCTCATAGAGCAAGCCGCACCCACCCGGGATCTCACTCCCTTTCCGCGGGGCCGAAGAGTCCTATAGCTCTTCAGCTTTCCGTCGGGGAGTCCACTGAGAGTCACCACATTAACTCCTTATTTGGTTCTCCCTTCTTTGGGATATGGCGGAAGTAACTTCGGGGAGTTCGCGGTTCCTCGCGAACCTGATAATGCAAAGGCAAACCCGGTCCGATGGTCAGCGGTCAATGTCCCTTTCTTCTCGGGGAATTTCCTTTCGGGAACCCGGTGATTGTGTTGCTCTGTGTCTCATGCAACACTAAACCCCGAACCCCAAACTCCGGCTGCCATCACGTATTTCCACTTACTTAGGGGCCTACGATTGCCGTCCTTATGTGAGTTCGCGGATCGCGAATCCATCATGTGAACTTCCCTTGGTGTCGAAAACCCCAAAACACCGAACTCCGATATGCGATGATTTGATACCCGCCGCGTACGTCCCCTCCGTGGGTAAAGAGCTGACCAGATTGCGAATCGCCTTTCAGCGATTTCCCGGGGCATAAAACTCTTGTATCAAAAAACCCCGAACCCCGAAACCCAAGCTACGGATTGATTGCCGCATCATTATGATGGTGGCTCACGGTTGAATCAAATTGCCGCCAGCGATTTCGAAGAGTGTAAACCTCGGCTTTGTGAAACTAGAACCCGTCTAAAGAGATCTATGCGATGTCTACTGTCACAGATCAGCGGAGATTGACTTCGGAAAATCAGCGACTTCGAGATTTCGCTGATTGAACTCTGTACTTACCAATCCGTATGCAGAAACTCGAAGTCTGATGGGCTTTGATTCTCCACGCTTGTGGTAGGGGTTATCTCTCGCGCAGCTCCTCCTCGATCGGGTGATTCTCGGGAGTTCGGGAAACCTCCCTTGGATTACCAGCAAATCGATTATACTTCCTCGAAGAGTTCTCCCGCGCACCATAACCGTCCTGTCGACTGTTTGAGTCGACTCAGAATTAGTGGAACAAAGAACTATCTCTACAGTCTTTGTCCCTCTTTTTCCCTTGAGGTTCTTAGTCGTTCGGTGCTTGGCGCTAAAATACCCAAAAGTGTTTGAAGTCTTGACCCTTGCAACCACGCTACGCCTGACTTCAACTTCCCCTTCTGGGGACTTACTCGCGAGACTTCGAAGATCGACACGCACTCACGCGACCGAACAACTCAACCCTCCGAACAAAATGAGAGCAAAGGTTCAACTAATTAGCCTCCTCGACGCACTCTATACAGAGGTATTCAACTGCACTCAATCGGGGAATACCCTTTAGTAGAGAAACAATTGAAACTCCATTACTTCATTCCCTTAGGTTACAAACCTGATATGCAATCACATAAGCAACATATAAAGATAAGCATAAAACAAACGTACATAAGCACAATGCTCGGTAACTGCAGGAGATCAAGACATCCATGAAGTTAGATCAATCCTTTTACAGTAATTCCAATGTATTTTTGTGAATTTCTTCACAAGCTCTGCTCTATTCCCTCTTGCTTACTCTCAATCTTTGAATAATATGGGATCTTGAATGGTGATTAATTACACACAAAGGAGGTGCCTATATTCGTTTTCCCTCAGGAAGATGAAAGTGTCTAATCTACAACTAACCCTATCTACCGGCATTAAAGCTGTTAGAAATGTCTCCTTATACGTCTATATTACAAAATGTACTTGCTTTGAATGCGCTTTTGGTAGCGTGGCAATAATCGGTACGCAAGGAAAATTTAAAAATCAAAAGGTTCTTGGCTTGTCCGATTTGTTCAATCTTTCTCCGCCAGGATTCGTACTTGATGTATTCACGGGTGCTCCTGCATCATGGACACTTTGAAGAATGTTGCGATTCATTAACAAAATATATATGAGCATTGAGGAAATTTCTCTTAATTAATGGGGATCCATGCGCGTATTTACCCTCGTTTTGACTATGTAACCATGTAACCCTTTGTGTGCAAAGAAAACAAGTGGGAGATGTTGGGTATGTGTTATATTCTTTACGAGTAGTAGGGTATAGTGTTTGCATTATTGGAGTCTGGGGAGTTAGGGGTGTAGGGGAAGGAGCCCCACCTGAGGGTTGCATTGTGTAATTTTGCCACACAACACCCAAGGGACTGACATATTTAGGGACCGATATTTAGGTAGTTTTTAAGCCACATGGTTTTGTCGATGGTTTTCTATTTCCAATTAAGGAATTAGGGTTTTGGACTAATCCGGTCATTGGGTTAGGGTTTTGGATATTTTTTTTTTTTTTTTTTTTTTATTAATTATTAATTTTAATATAAATTGATGTATGAATATAATATATGTTGTGCTCTTTTCCGGTTTGCAGGTTTCAATTGTAAAATATCTTTGTAATGTTTGTATTTTTCCATTGTATCTTTTACGTTCTTTTTATGAATATCTGTTCTGATGGGTATTAGTACAAGGTTAAATTTACAATCATGCGATTGCAGAGTGCTTCGAGCGTTTTATGGAGCTACTCGGTGCTCCACGCATATACCGAACTTAAAGGTAAAATAGGTTAAGTGTTATTATATGATAGACTTCTGCGATGCAAAGGTTAGGATTTGGATTTGCCTCCGACTATACGCGATGCCATCCAGAGCCCTCGCAGGAGGAAGCAACAATGGGGGTGGAACCAGGGAATCAACTAGACTAAGCGGTGAGGGGTTCATCACCGAACCCAACAACACCAGTTTCATTGCTTGAGACATATCGTGGCTTCCATAGGGGATCATCTTTCACTACACCTCGGAGACTGTCGCCTCAACAACAAACACCTTATCGGGGACCACAGCATCAACAACAACGCCACTTGTAGCAGCAATAGTTTAGGCCTTTTTAGCAGAACAGACCGGGGTTTCAGACCGGTGGGCAGTATTTTTCTACTTCGGGTACCAGGAGTGCTGGACCAAAGAAGTAGTGTTGGACATGTGGGGAGCCACACTACTAAGCCTTGTCCTATGGAAGGAGTTGAGCATGCGTATTGAGTCGAGACCCACTACGATTGGGGATATGGGCAAGGCCATTGGATTCATCGTTGGTGAATGGCCGGTGAGCACTAGTCATTTGTGCTCCGAGGATGGCCAGGAGTTCTATCGGTGACCCGGACCATGGTGTTTTGATAGATCCACAGTTGCTATCGAGAGGTTCATTTATGGTGCAGCACTAAAAAAAGGATTAAGGTGGGGTAGTCGAACATGAGGAGTTTATCTTTGTAGAGATGGCCTCGGGGAGCCAAACAAAGGTTGGAGGAAAGGTTCACGGTACATTACCCCATTAACCTAGGAGAGTTTTTTCATGAGGGCCAACTTATGCGTCCACTGATCTTAGGATATTATGATGTAAGTAGTGGTATGGATTGGTTAGAATCACATGGTGTGATACTCAACTGTAATATGAAAAGGTTGAGCTTAATTGATGTGAGGGGAAAAGAGGCGATGTGATTGTAGGATGGAACCGGGGGATTATCAGGGGTTAATCTCTTCCTTACGATTCTGAGAAGGTATCACCTTGAGGTGCAAGATTTATCACGATCCTTACGTTTAAATGAAGATGCTTGAGGTATAGAACACCTTTTGTTGGTGAGAGAGTTTGTAGATGTTTACGGAGGAGTTACCTAGGATGCCAACAGAAAGGGAATTGGAATTTACAATAGAACTGAAACCGGGGACCGAACCAACAGCAAGAACGCCTTATCGGATTACGACCCCAGAGTTGCAAGAGTCAAAAATGCAACTAAAGGAGTTGATGGACCTAGGACTGATATGTCCTAGTGTGTCAGAGTGGGGTGCACCATTTTTTCATATGAAGAAGGATCATTGGAGGCTTTACATTTGACTACCATCAATTTGGAACAAACCCACGATCAAATCAATATCCTTAGAGAATTGATGAATGCAATTCGATCAAATGGAAAGGGGAGTCGCAGTGTTCTCAGAATCGTTTACCATTCAGGGGTATCCTGCTAATTATGGATCAAGGGAAGATGCCGTCCAGACTTCCTTTAAGGCGAGGTTTGGACATTCTGAGTTCTTGTTTACCATTTGGACTAACAAATGCCCAGGGGTATTCTGATTTTGATGAGCGAGGCATTGCATGAGGTATGAATATAGAGATAGATCAAGTGTTCATTGATGATATTTTAGTTACTCCTTATGCGATGGAGGAGCATGATGAACAATTTAAGCTTGGTATTGGAATTAACCTGTGAGGCTGTGTATGGGAAGTTGTTCAAATGCTTGTTTTATCAATCGAATATTGATTACTTAGGGCATGTCATCTCCAGAATGAAGGAAAATAGCGTGGATCTAGCAAAGATTGAGGCTATTATGGAATGACCCTTATAGATGATAGATAATATGGTGAGTCATTAGTTTTATAGGTTTAGCGGGATACTATCGGCTGATTTGTTGGGGATTTTTTTGAGGAATAGCAAATCCAGATCATGGAATTACGGAAGAAAAAGCAGAGGAGATTCGTTTGAATGAAATCATTGGAAGCATTTGGAGGCAAAATTGTTGATGACAAGCCAATACTAAAAGTCCCAGACATGGGCGTGAACTTCTTGGTATGCACTAACAAATCCAAGGAAGCTTTAGGCAGATTATTGATGCAAGGCGGTCGAGTAATCACCACATTTGGTGAGAGGCATGAGGAAGGAACTATCACGTTTAGAGTTATTATGCATCCATATATGCGCCGAAGATTTGGAACTACTACCTTGTTGGATGAAAATTTGAGATAAAAACTTATCATTGTGGATTACAACAAATTTTCATGGCGACTTGAGCCTTCTAGCGATGTTGGTCCGGGTGCACTTTAGCGAGTACGACTTTGGGATTACTTACATAGCGGGAATAGTAAACCAAGTGGCCCGGATGCTTTTAGTCGAAGACCACACATATTTTGGTGTTGCCTCTGAGGATGAATCATTAGAAAGATTCTAACTTTACATATTGACGATGATTGGTACAAAGAGATTGAGGGTTTTATCGGACAAAAAAAAAATACAGTGGTGCCACGATACTTAGGGGATTTTATTTTGATAGAAATGGGTTATTGAGGTTTAAAGAGGTAGTTTACATTACCACCAAATAGCGAGTTAGGGATGTTGATCGTAGGAGCTCATAGGAAGTGGATTTACATAGCAAGCTCACTAGGGTCCACAAAGATGAGGCCGGACCATATATCATACAGGAAGGGATGAAGGCCGACACATAGTCATCCTATGTGGCTAGATGTCTAGAGTGTAAATAGTAAAGGATGAACATAGACATCTAGAGTTACTTCAAATACATGCCATCAGTCGAAATGGGAGGGTTATTTTGATGGATTTTATTGTTGGATTTCCAGCGGCAAGGGGGACACTTATTTCGATTTTTTCTTAGTAGTAGACACTTTCACGAAGAGTGCTCCGCATTCACAATGCGTCTGGCCATTATCCCGGCACACGACATAGCTAGAGTTTTCATTATGGTGAAAGTTGTGAGGCTGCATACCGTGCCTAAGAAGATTATATATCTGATCGAGTATTGGTGTTTATTGGATTATTTTGGATGAGTTTCCAAAGAGGCCTTCGGGACCCAACTTAACTTTAGTGCTGCGTATCACCCGGTGTGAGACCGAGGGCATAGCTTGAATGAACCAAACCTTGGAGGACGTGTTGCGCGTATGCGTTATGGACCAACAAAATCGTTGGAAGGAATTCTTTCCTCTAGTAGAGAGTTCACTTACAACAAAAGTTACCCGAGCACCATTAAGAATTAAACCTTTTCGAGTTTCTTTACAGTGGCCAGGTGTGGGATGCCCTTAAAGTTGGGATCGACTTGGGATAGGGTCCTAGTGGGACCATGATCAAAAAGGAAAAATGAAAACCATAAGACAAAGAGTTAAAAGTCTTTGGATCGAGAGAGTTATCTTCGTCACTTGGAGTCGGCCAGAAGTGAATTTAAAGAGGTCGATTGATGAGTCTTCTTACTTGAACTGTATATAGCAGGTTGATTCAATCAAGTTTGGAAGGGCCAAATCTCTCCTAGGTTTGTGGGACCTTTGAGATTGTGGAGAAAAAGGGCACTGTGACACCCTATCAACTAGCCTTGCACGATTCTTTGAGGCATATACGCTGATGTTTTTCATGTATCTATTTTTGAGACAGTATAATGGTGATCCTACACATGTGATTGACATGAGTTTATTGTAGGTATCGGATGAGGGAGAGCTCACGGATGAGTCAGTCTTCATTTTAGATCATCGTGTTCGAAATTTATGACGTCGAACAGTAGAGCAGGTCGAGGTTTGGTGGGATAGTTATAGTCCACATTATGTTATTTGGGAGGATGCATATGATATGTACCAACAATTTCCATTTTGTTTGATAGATAGACTTATGATACTATGAGTACACTTATTTTGGCATTTATACTATGGAAACTTGGCGGGATGAAGTTTAGACCAAGAAAGGGTGTATGTAACATATCACTCTACTGAGAACACTTTTATTGACTTATTCTTTGGGGACACTTGCTGCGGTGATGGAAATATTATGATATTAAAACATTTGTCCTTGATTATGATCGCGTTATGATAGGGTAACTATGATGTTTCGCATTAATGAGAGACATGTTCTATTGACTGGTTTTCTGCGAGTGTGTAGGGTTTTTGACCTTGAGGATCACCGAGGAAGGCATCGATGAAACCCTTGGAATCCGTATCGAGTCAGGGAGTATGCTATTAGAGTTTGATTTCTTCTTTGTGATTTTGTACCTTTGATTAGATGATATGATGTGGACATATGCTGACACTTAGTTGTTGATGATGGGGCCCGGCGATAGCTTACCAACTAGACTCCTTATGGAGTAAAGGGGCCACCGCGACCACAGGAGAGAGGTTAAAGGAGGTGTGGACCAATAGCCACCACCACAACCTACTAGCACTCCACATACGTGGGTAGGCTGTAGGTTAATGATTACCCTAGTTTGAGAGGACCCACGATGTTCTGCGAGAACAGGCGGGGCAGTCATCCACGATGATTCTAAGGGTGCGCAATAAGGGGCACTTATTCCCTTAGAGTCCATAGTCTCGAGTTCCACATGGCTAGTGTTGGTAGGAGGGTTGTGGTCATCTACCAATCAGTCAAAGGTGAGTGGCACCCTTAGACGTGAATTTATCCCTAAAGGGAACTTTGTCGCACAAAGAAACACTAAGTAGTGACACCCCTTGGAGCCGTGAGTCGCGTCTGACTTGTCGCATTGATGATATTAAAGGAGCGAACCTAGATGGCCCTAAGACTAATATCTCATTAAAATTTTTTAAAACAACTTCCTAATTAAATGTTGCAGCCCTAGTTAGGAATCTAAGTCCTAAGTCTAAAACTTGGCTGGGGGTAAAATTTTGTCTACCCTTGAGAAAACATATCTAAAAATTTAAAATGGGTAAAATTTAAAATAAAAACCATTGAGTAATAATTTTGGTCTTCATAAAGTTTTGAAAAGTTATAATGGAGTAATGAATTTAATTAAAGTGTGGATATAAAACATAAGAAAATTTGAAGTTAATTTTAAATTGTGAAAGTGTTAAAAGATTTAAATTTAATAATAAAGGGGAAAGAGTAAATAGTGTAGCTGCCATTTTGGCTCTAATAAAGAGGAATAATAAAAATTAGGAAACTAAGGATAGACATAATAGGGAAAGAAGGGGAACTTATGGTAAATTGAGGTCAACTTAGTAAATAGTCTGCAATTAAGAACCTTCTAAGTGAACTAATTTAGCAACTTCATTTTAGGAAGTCATTAAAAGCATGAGAGGAGATCTAAGAACCCTAGGAGAAATTTGGGAAGTAACTCCTAGGTGGGTGGGGAAATAAGGACAATTAATAAATTAAGAAAATAATTATTGGAGAAAGAGGGGGATGAATGACACTTGTTCGATGGAGAATTTTTAAGAAGTTTTTATTTAAAACTTAAATTAAATAAGATTTAGGGAAACTTTGGAAGTTCTAAAACTCTCTAAAAGAGAGGGGAAGGGAGGGAGGAAGAAAGGTCGGTTGTTAGCATAATGTTACTTATTTGTCCAGTTAGTGACTTGAGTGATTTACTTGTGAGGAGTTGGGATTTTCTAGCTTCCGGTACTAGTAGATAGTAGCTTCCACCGATATGCGAGAGCAGCTAGGAGCCTAGATGTACCATATATGGATAGTGTGTGTCCCTTGGCTTGGGGGGCTAAGAATGAGGAAATACCTAGCGTTGGTAGAGAGGTGCGAGTGAGGTCATGATGGTGTGAGAATTAGGCGACCGCGAACCTTGTGAGACTGACAAGCGGTAAAGAAAGGACATGGTACACATTTTACATTTGATTGATGGGAGGATTGTGGGATGTATGTTTTAGATCTTCGATTCTTGTTAATGCGACAAAGCTGTCCAGTGTAGTTTAGGACTGAAAATTTTACCAACACAGCTGATTGATTGGTTGATTGATCTCCCTACGATGTTGACTATAACCCTTGCGCTTCTCTTACCATGCTTACGCTCCTCTCACCATGATCTTCAATTTACATTTTCAACTGCGTCTTATGTATGCAAGGATGATTTAACTCTGTATTGATGATTTTGGCAAATTAAAATGTGATTAATTCTTTTCCTGGAAATTTAAAATGTGATTATTTTTACTCCCGGCCTGCAATATCATCCTTTAATCAGTATTACTTTATAGGCAAAATCTAGTGTGCTTTGAAAATAAATGATGCCAGACATGCCCTTCCCGTGCTCTACATCCCTTTTAAATTTTTTCACTGGCTAGATTAATTGAGAGTTACCATTGGTTACTTCTCTCCCAGACCGAATTTTACTTCTCTGACTGTGTTTTTATTCTTGTCAACGATGTTGTATTTTAGTGACAATCTATATGCTATATGTTTTTAAATGGTGAATCTATATTTTATATTTCTGGCGAATTCATAATTTTATTACAAATGACAAGTCTTTTCTCCCATGTGTCGGCGAGTACATTTAACCCTGGCACTCAACAACGACTCATTTAGAACTGCAATCTTTCTCTCCTCATAGGTTTCCTTGACGAGAACTAACTCAACACCTTTATTATGGTTGTAATCTCAGCATTCTTGATACCTTGGAAGTACTGCCACTGTACTCGAGGCTTCTTGTTCCTAAATTTCAGTGTTACGGTTATCTCGGGTTATGGGATAGTCACAACGATGATAGGCATTTACGCCCCGTGGAATAGTTATGGTCACTCCTTAAATTGTGATTTAGAACTTGGCCTTGAATGGGGTAGAATATCGTTAGACCAGTGCATTGTAATTTATTTCATTTAGCATGTTACCCTTTGAAGACAGTGGCGTGTTGTTGTGATGCGGTGGAGATTGTGGCTGAGAATTACCTGTGGTCATAAACAAACATCGACGAGGTTGAGCTCTCGATGGAGTCTTGTCCTCTGAGCAAGAACATTTTCTTCTAAAATTCAGAGGGAAATCTCTTGTGGTTAAGTACCTTCTGCTGACTTGCCAACCCTTGCCTCAAGCTAGCTTTAAAAAAACCGTGTTTACCAAAACTCAAAAGACAAACACCTGTGTTGAAGGTAACAATCAGTTCAGGTCCGCCATTTCAATGGTGTTAAAAAGTAATGCGTTACGTTCCCATGGGAGTTAGGGTGTGCCAGATACCTTAGTACGATTAGGAAACTGCTTTATTCCCCTGTTTTAGTTTCCTCATATGTTTGAATAGAAATGCATGGGCTCCCTACGCCTTGTTTTTACTCTGTTTTTGTCAAATTTCCGCTATCTTAGACTAATGACTATGGAGTCTGTAGTGTTTCAATTGTTGACTCTGATCGTTACTGTTAGTTTGCATTTCACCCTATGGTCTACATTTAGAATCTATTCTAAGTGCTTTTCGATAGCCAATTTTTTATGACCGTGACCATGTAAACCTATTCCTCATATCCATACTATCTTCAGATATTTTAAGTGTTTTTTTCTTTTTCCTCTTTCTTTCTTGGCAAACGTGACCTGGTATTGGCCTTTTCTACACTCTGTTAGCACCCTTACCGCCACCTTACTAATGGATAACAACAACCTTCCACCAATTCTGTTTACCTTGCAGCATTATCCTTAATGCTCTTTAGATGCCTTCTAATTTAAATACCACGTCTTTGCCTTACTCTGTTACCCGATTACTGGGTCTTAAAACACTTGTTTCTTCACCTTTTTATTATTTTAATGGTAGCTAGTAAATGTCTAAAGACTGTGATTTAATGGTTAATTCATAACTAGACAATCATGTCAGCTTATTGAGTGATTATTGAATAAATGGCCTTAAAGTATGGACAGTATTTTATCCTTATAATTGTTTAATGGAGTAATCTAGAGTTAAATGTCCTTTTGGTTCTTGTTTTAATGAGAAGTTTTAAAATGGAAATGTTGTTATGTACAACTATTATGGTTGCTTTTATATTTTTATAGTATGGTTGATTTTATATTTTATATGGTTGTTTATACCAAAATCTATTATGGTTTCTTTTGTTATGAATGAAATAGTTCATTTTTCTTTCCATAAAATCTAGGTAATTTATATATTCTATTGAATGCGATTGGTCTTGTAACAAATGTTTAATTTGGAGATAAAAGTGCTTCTTGAAGATCTTCTAAATTATTGCCCTCATTTTTAAGTTAATGTTTAGTGTTAATTTTAATGATTGCGTTAAATGATTTGAGAATATGGCGTTAATTGATTTAGGATTATAGATTAATTGTTGGTTATTGCATTAAATGATAAATTATAACTATTCATTATTTTTTACAATTGTCGTGTGTGATTGATTATGTTACTAAATGTTAAATCCGGTCAAGGTTCAGACTTGCACAATAAGATCCTTTGAATGTTGATTTAGAGGGTACCTTGATGTCAATTTATGATCTAAAGTTGCACAATGGAATGACTTTAAGACTAGAATGAGTTTACCTTATCATCTTAATTCTTTTAGATGTGCTAAGTTGGGATCATATTAGATGACTGGTATAGGCTATAAGTATGACTAGCTAGCCTTGATGATGGATCGAGAAATTATGGTAGGATTGTTTTCAGCCTGCACTTCCCTTTGAGGGAGTTGTAGTCCCTTTTTTATTTAGTGTTGTACTTGGTTGTAGCATTAGTGTGCTTGAGAATTACCTTATTATTACGGCACGGGATGTAGACATCTCCATGTTCCTCAGAGCGATTCGCCATGCATGAGACCTTAAATGGTTAAAATTGATGGGAACACAGGCTTGAGCATTGCCTTGGAGACCTTAAATGGTTAAAATTGATGGGAACCTGGGCTTGAGCATTGCTTATGTGTCTTGGAGGTCCTAACCATTATAGGGTAGGACGGGGGGGTAGTCATTCTTATTATTTGTCGGTTGATTGTCGCTCAATGCTTGCAGAGGTTTATGTGCGTCATAGATATTTATGTTGTCCTCACATTGCATGCGTGATGATTCGTCGTCCTATGGCGACGTAGAATCGAATGTAAATTTTATCCTTGTACACACGTGCACACACAAAATAAAAAAAATAAAAAATTGCACTTGTCATAAGAGGTTGTCGGCGTAACGAGGAGGGTCGTTACATTATTCCAATTCTAAACAACATTCCCTCAAAATACCTATAGTGGGAATTTAAAAAGGAGTGTATAAGGAAGTACAATAGATTATATGGAAAATAAAAATTCATTAATTGATTATTATTAAATGTGTAAGCACGCACAATCATTATTACTTGTAAATACATGCTATATCCATTTACACAAACCTAGATAGTCTCGATCTAGTAAGAAGTTCATGTACATCAGTAGTAGATATTGCACTTTACATATCAAAATTCCATATAGATAATGAACTTAGATATTGATCCTATCCTCATTTTCATATTTAAGAGGAAAATTTACATCACTATAAAGTGTTCAAGAAAATACAAAAAAAAATATCAAAATACTAATCATACCCACAACCCTTTTTAACTAGCCAAAATTTAGTTTCTCATAAGTTTGTACCTTATAAACTTATACGTTATACCTAGGATAAACCCATTGTAAATTGAATTGACATGCCTAACTTTGATTTTCATTTACATGATATTAATATGTAAAGATATTATTAAACTCAATATGGACCCGTTAAATTTGGTAAATTCAAATAACTTCATAATTATTTAAAAAAGAATGTCAAAACTATCAATGCACATATCTAATATTTAAAAAATAAACAAAACGACTCAAATGAAAGAATTAAAATATAATAAAGGTGGACCAAGAGAATATATACGCTTTACACTTAGATTCAACTTATATGTATCTTTCCTTCTATATTGGGAAGTAGTTTCATTTGCATAAATGTGCAACCTAAAAAAACATAAGCTAAATTTCAAAATTATACTCAATAACAAGCTTAAGAATCGATTAAATACTTAATATTTATTAAGAAAAAAGTATAGGATGAGGAGTTAATTCTCAAAATTATGCTCAATAACTATATAAAGAATTTATTTAATAATTGATGCAAGTAAAATAAATTTGTGGGGAAGTGGAGAAGCCCAATAACAGTCATACTATAATATTGTTAATACCTCTACTCATTTACTAACAAACATTTACACTAAGAATCAACACTAAGATTCAATATATTTTCCATGAATAAAAAATCTATATTACTTTGTTAATGTTCGTATTTCTATAATGAGTCAACCTATTCAAAGATTGATTAGGTTCAAAGTGTTTGATAGAAAACATTTACACTAAGAATCAACACTACGATTCAATATATTTTACATGAATAGAAAATCTATATTACTTTGTTGATGTTGGTATTTCTATAATGAGTCAACCTATTCATAGATTGATTCCGTTTTAGGTAATCTGTAATGGTCATTAGCCAAGCTATCAAGATTCCTTAGGTTAGTGAGTTGGTCCAAGCTATGATTTATGATGAATAATGTGATTCGGGCCCCATACAAGTCCTCAAAAATTCATGAGCTCACTATTACTCCCAATTGGATACTCTGGAAGGCATCCCAAAATGTAACATAAGGGAATCCAAACGTTTTGTATTTTATATAAATTTCATAAATATTTCAATTTGTCTAACTTTTTAATTCAATTTTTTTGTATTTTATAAAAATTTCAAATCTTTAGGAATTCAATATATAAATCCACTTTTACATATGTAATATTAGAGTATCATAAGTTTCTTACAAAGTTTAACTTACAAACTATCTTACAATGCCTTGTTTATCGTTAAATTATATTAACTCTTTCATAAGTTATGTTGTTTTGAATATTTTTTCACTTAATGTTACAAAACATTGGTTGTAGGTTTTTAATAATGTGAATCTAGATTATAAAATGTATTCAAAATATTTTGATGATATTAAATATCAAGGTTTTATGGTTTTAATAATACAAGTAGATTATAAAGTTTATTCAATATTGAGGATATTGAAAGAGTCCTACACATGAAATGATGTTCTTATTAGATGAGAATCTCATATTATAAATAAAATCCATGGGATACCTTGATCTATAACACCTTGAATACCATTGAACCACTTCTCAACAAGTGAATGCATATGGTATGTTTGTTGCATGTACAAGGAAGAATTCCTTCATTCTTGTAGGGACCGAATAGATTTTTACGTCTAAAAATTACATGAATTGTAACAATATAAATTTCAGATTTTTCACTAATTTCTTTTAATTGAGAAAAATAGTAAAAATTCATATATTCATTATTTTGAGCACATACGCATGTAATTTTTAACAACGAATATTAAATTTAATAACATATTAAAAACAATGCATAATTTTAAATACCTGAACCTGATGCTAATAACCTTCCATTTGTCCGCTTTCCTTCTTGACCGCTTCTGCACTTTGTAAACACTGCCCAAAACCTAGTTCCACCCTGCCAACTAGGTAACGTCCTAGCTCCAAGATATCATATGGATATCCTGGCCCCCGTGCCCAAAACCTCCAGCAACCCCGGTGCCTGACTGATACAATCCCACCCCAAAATTTCACTTCTCTCTGCAAATCCCAGAGCTCCCAAAATCCCCCCCAATATCCCATAGAATGTCCTTCTCGTAAACCTCCTTCCCCTCCATATCCCTCCTTCACTGACTTCCCCCTCATTTATTTCCTACCTAACCCATTTATTACCTTCTTATCCTTTCATCGTTAATGCCCCTTATCCCCTTTATTAGTATTTTATCCTCTTGTAGTTAATATGTTATCCCTTTTCGGGTACGTAACTTAATTTAATAATATAATTTATTATCCTCCTTTTATTTCTTTACCTTATTAATTAATGAGTTAATTAATACTTAAATTAATCATTGAAAATCATGAATAATTAATTAATAATAATTAATTAGTTAATGTTATTTTAAGAAATAATTATTGTTTAGCTAATCTTTTAGGACAATTAGATTATTAAATTAATCATAATTAATAATCCTATACGTCTATTTAAGTAGGGTCATTACATACACCCACCCTTCAGGAAACTTCGTCCCGAAGTTAAGGTATCTTATGGTACAAAGGA
>SNQJ01S0186948.1:0-18530 GCA_010110895.2 Picea sitchensis
AGCTGTGGTAAACTCCTACCAATTTGCCACCATAACTGAACCCATTGTAAAACTCAACAATCATATTAACCAAAACCGAGTCCAGATGATTCATACAAATAATCTGTAGATCCCTTCGGCTAGTGTATATGTGTGTTGGACCGCTAATCGACCTCCACTATTACACACGTTCTCCTCCAGACTGTTTTAGTATGGCTATTAATATTAAAGAAAAGACACTAAAAGGCAATATTACTCATCTAGGAATTAGGTATTTGAGATAATTTACTCCAGCAGCATAGGGAAACACACAGAAAAAACAAAAAAAAATATTCACCAAAGAAATGAACTGAAATAGAAAATAAACTCCATGGAAACCCGAGTCAATAGGGGTTTTACGTTTATTTTTTCGTATGGCACACACCAAGGCCACTTTAAATCTAATAAAATTTTAGAAACCCTGAGGAAGAAAGCAAGCAGAGCGGAATTTCTGCAAAAGCACAGAGCTCAATCCAATCTTATAAATTTTGGCCTGGCCTTATCAAGTTAAGACAATGGCCTGTGGGCGTCAATCAGGCAATTGCAATGGTGGATCCTGTGACGGGGTAGAACAAGACTCATTCTCCTGTTCTTCCTCATTGTGCAGCGATGGAAGAAAGAAGAACAAACCCATAGAAAACAAAAGGTTGTGCTCAAAATGGAAAAAGAAGGAAACTCGAGTGAAGGCTAACCAGACAGAATCAGTATGTGACGATTGCCTTCACGCCGGTATCTTGGCAAAGTTCAAGGGGGCAGTCAATTCCCATGGCATGATCTTACCAACAGATAAAGTACTCGTGGATTTTTCTGGAGGACCAGCTTCCAGGGTTGCTTTAGAGTTCGTAAAATAAATTCAATCCAAAGTACAGAGAGATTCAGATGCAAGTAGAGACAATATTCTACATGTGTTCCACGTTGGAATAGCTTTTGTGGATGAGAGTACAACATTGCTAGTTGATTGTCACGAAGCTTGTCAGTTGATTGAAGAGATCAAGTTCATTGTTTCTGGTAAAGAAAATCTAGGAGAGCAAACGCATATTGTCCCCATTGAAATCATCTGGTCCGATGCTGCAGATTGCAAAGAAAAGCTGTTGGATTTGTTAGGAAGTGTGCATGAAACAACTAGAAAGGAAGATCTGTCGGGTTACCTTCAAATGCAAGTTTTACAGAAGGTTGTTGTAGAACATGGCTATAGCAAGTTGGTATTAGGACTCTGCACATCAAGGATTGCAACACATGTAGTTGCCTCAACTGTAAAGAGAAAGATCATATTTTTAAAGGACTCAGATGTATTGACATTAAAAGCTACAAGCTAGGATTGCACAGTCAGAACTCAGAAATACAAAGTAGATGGACCAAAACGTTGCAGTATGGTATCCGTACTGCATAGATAATCCATACAGAACAGGTTAGTCCTGCCGAATCTTACTGCTATGCAACCCCAAAAAAAAAATTAAAAAAAATAAAAAAGGAAATACCTAACGCCTATTTTGCCATCAAATCCATGATCAAAAAACTCCACGCCTCAACGAAAATATTTTTATAGGAACGAAAATGTTTTCCACTTTGCCAGCCTTATTTATACAAGTATTCAATGTGCTACAAAGTGTAAAAAAAAATAAAATTGCAGAAGGAATTAGAATATATACCAGAATATGTATACTGTTGAGGTGATTAGGTCCAGACTCCTGCTCCTTGGTTCCTGGTGTGCATTCTTAAAGGCAAATATATGAAGCTGTGGAATTCCCATGGAGGAGAGGGTTAACCATGGCGACCTTGCTCCCTCACGCCTCCTCGCACAACCACAACAAATGAGGGAGAAGCTGAAGAGTTACGGTTTAAAAGTGATGGTCTTAGATGGGACGCCGCAAGATGGTATCCGTGACGATAGATAATCCGCATTGCAACGTGTTAGTCCCTCGGGCCAATCTTACTCGCAAAACCCAAAAAAATTAAAAAATAAAAAGGAATACCTAACTTTATTTTGCCATCAAATCCATGATAAAAAAACTCCACAAAAAATTTATAGGAATGAAAATATTTTCCACTTTGCCAGCCTTACTTGTACAAGTATTCAATGTGCTACAAAGTGTAAAAAAAATTTTTTGCAGAAGGAATTAGAATATATACAAGAATATATTGTTGAGGTGATTAGATCCAGATCCCTGCTCCTTGGTTCCTGGCGTAAGTGTTTAAAGGCGAATATACGAAGCTATGGAATTCCCATGGAGGAGAGGGTTAACCATGGCGACCTTGCTCCCTCACGCCTCCTCGCACAACCACAACAAATGAGGGAGAAGTGGAAGAGTTAGGGTTTAAAAGTGATGGTCTTTTTAATTCAAATATGGAGAGTTATTATCGTAATGCATGCAAGCCCCATGTTGCTCTGGTGTGTGAGTCTTCGGCAAGTGGTACATGCAATCCCTACACACAGAGTTTTAATGTATTTACGGTTTAATTTTAATTTTAGTTGTAACATTATATGTTAAATTATTTATCAAATTATCATTTACTAATGCACCTCAAATTAAATTATCATTTCTATTAATAATTTTAATGATTAAAATTTCATATATATATATATATATATATAATTTTATTTATTTATTAATTAAAATTTAGTTTTATAATTTATTTAAAATGTTAACATGTTAGTATAAAATTAAATTATAATATATATATATATATATATATAATTATAAAGCTTTAATTTAAATAATATAAGGCAAAGAAAATTTATGAGTCCGCGAGGATTGAACCTCAGACCCCCCCACCGTGCAAAGCTTTAACAACCACCAATGCTCTACGTTGTTTCTTTTACAATCAAATTTTAACCTGCCATACCCAAGACCATCGCGTCAGTTATCGTTTTAGAGCCATACAGTCAAGCATGCCAAGCTATAAAGCCGCTAAACACATAAATGGAGTATTTTCCAATAAAGGGACGGCAGCTTCAACGCCGGGCGCCTGAGTAAGAAACACCTCCAACGCCAAAGGATACATATAGCGCCAGGAACGTCGAAACATGGTTGGCATATGTGGACGGTTATTCTGCTGTCAGTAGCTTAATCCTATTTAAACTAGGACAAGAGGGAGGGAGGCGACATATGCACTAGGAGCGAAGTATAGAGGCGAAGGCTAACATAGCTAAAGAAAACCAATAGTTGTTTTCAGAGGGTAAAGAAACTGCTTAGATGCTTAAACCTAACCCAACCTGTAAATAACTCTATCGGAGTAATAAGTCCGGCTGTTTATATACAAGTAAAGAAAACTTACGTTTAACCCTATTTCTAAAGTTTAGTAGAACCAACTTAAAACATCCTGGAAATCACCCTAACAACTTTGGTTGATGCAAAATGTGCCATTGGCTGTGATGGTCGACTCGAGAGGTTGAGGCTGGAGCATCATCTAGCAATCTCCAAATAGCCACCACCACCATCGCCGAGCTAGCTCGATACTACCGTTGGAATCAACGGTGACTTTAAAGGCGATGAAACCGGCCGGGAGTCAAAGTGGAAACCCCACCGGGCCTGAACGGTAATCCAGAGCGGCCAAGCTGATCGAGGACCTCCACCGAAGACATCACGCGAGAATTAAAAAAGATCGAACTTCGGAGTTTTATCGAGTCAGCGCCAAAGGGAACGCTACGGTTAGCTGGTTGGTATGAATGACCGTGTGTTTTTCCTTAATGGATTATGCATCCAATTCAAAGGCAAGATCTTACGCCGGTATCGCCACTTTGAACCTGTGGGCAACCTCGAAAGACAACTCACCTGTCCCGCATACGATTCCGGGAACTTTTCGAGGTGAGGTTCAGGAGGAAATATCTAACGACGTACTACGAGGAGTACCGTGCTTGGGCATTTCATGCCTAAATGCGGGAAACAAAATCCAGAGCGAATATGAGATCAAGTTTATGGGTTCCACCGGGCCTATGTCGATGGATAGTGACCAACGACAAAGAGCGCTTCATCTATGGATTGGACCCCATGATAAGAGTTATGGTGAGGATGTGGAAGTCGCCTTTAGCGTAGCGTGAGGTATGGAAAGTGCTGCTACGCGGAAGGTTCCATATGAACTTTAATCAAAGTAAGATCATCGCATCGCCTTTGATCAGAGGAAAGCCCCATGACATTTCCTAGGGAGGGGCTCACGCCACCGCCTTTATGGTACCGTATCTCTGCGCCAAGAACAAAGAGCTCAGTGACTCAATGGCGCGAGCGCAAAGATTCTCGCCCATTGCCAACGGCATGACCATGACCATATCGGGGAATGCCGAGCGTGGGCAAAGTCCGGAAGGAACCGCCAAAGATACGTACATAACAAGGTATCGTGTTCAATCTGTGGTTACCTATTGGGGTGTGGGGACCCCATTACCGTACAGACCGTGAAGCGCCAACCGTCTGCACGAGAGCAGCAGCGCTACCGATGGGTGGAGCGCGAAGTCTCCACCATATATTCAATGGAATGTAGCTTATAACCATGGTCACCAACCACCTGTGGGTGGAGCGTCAGTAACGCTTAAATCATAATAATGCTAAGATTTTTTGGCCTCGTGCGATAAATAGTTTCATTTCACCATCCGCATTTGAAAAGAGGGTTTGGCAACCCACGAAAGCAATCGGCGGACTCTTTAAACAAGTCCAGATGGCTTCGGGAGAAAACAAGCAGTAGGACCGAAGTGCCGATAAATTGCATAGCAGGACCCGGCGGCATACCAGTTGAAAGAGTGACACATCATTTTGGGACGTATGACCAATCTACCGTTCTACTAAGAACGCCCATCGCTTTGGTAGATTGTTTGCAAAGAAGCGTTTTGCGGTCGGCGATGAGGGAATGCATCCGGTGGGTGTACAGAGAAAAGTGTCGCCATGCTTTATATCCATCTACAGCTGTCGTTGGCTGCTTGGCGACAAGGTGTCGACTTCGCGTAGTGTAGGCAAAGTGTAGCGTGAAGGGACCCTCATTAGATCAAGATCCTGGCCTTAATTTCCAAGATGTTTTCTCAACGAAGTTACCGTGGTTACCCTCCGAAAGTGGTATCGATTTTACCCATCGAAGAAACCCGTGCATAAATCCAATTTCCAAAACTCCATCGGATGACAAATGCTTTTAACTTCGTGAATTGCAAATGCAGCTGAAGAGTTACTAGACTTAGGGATAATAAGGTTTAGTGTCTCATCACACTAATAATTTTTTAAAGAAGAAGGATGGATCCTTCCAACTGTGTATAGACTACATGGACTTGAACCATGCTACAGTTGAAAATAGGTACCCAATGCCGCTAATAGATGGTGACCTCTTCGACCGATGAAAGGAGAAGCGGTATTCTCAAAGACCGATTTACGATCGTGGTATCAATGCTTAAGGATTAAGGAAGGTGATATCCAAAATGCCTTTCGAACCTCTATTTGGACATTACGAAGTTTGTTGTAGTACCTTTCGATTGACCAATGCACCAACAATATTCGCGAGCCTCATGAACGCACGGTTCCTGGCACTTAGAACATTTTGTACAAGTCTTTAATACATCCTCATCTATTCCAAGAATGAAAGAGAAACATGAGGAACACTCTATAATAGTGTTGTCCTACCCAAGAGAGAACAAATTAAAGGGAAGTTGTCGAAGTGTTCCTTCTTCCGTAAAGAGATCCACTATTTAGGCCTCGCATCATTTTCGGCTAAGGAATCTCAGGACCCTGAAAAGATAAAGGCCATTATGGAATGGCTGTCAAAAATGCCCATGAGGTGAGGAGTCACAAGAAGCGGGTTATTAACACGGAGATTTGTAGAAGGATTCTCAAAAATAGCTAAACCCATCACCACTTTGCAAATGCAAGGGGGTCAGGTATGAAATGGACAGTAAGAGTGTGATAGGCTGCCTACAAGCTTAAGAGGTTACTAACTATGTGCCACCCCACGAAAGTGTCGGATATGGAAAAAAGGACTTCACAACCGCACCTGGATGCCTCAAGCAAGGGTTAAATGTAAGCACGCGTAGATGGAGGAGGATAGCTTATGCATCAAGGAAAATGAATAAACATGAAGAGCTTTATATTAATTACTTAGAGTTGGCAACAGAATGGTAGCTCTGAAACTTTGAGGCACTATCTTGTTGGGCTAAACTTTGAACTCAAAACAGTAATTCATCAAAGTTTAAAAACATCTCTTCACTCAAAGAGATCCGAATGCAAGGCGAGTGAGTTGATGAGTGATTACGATTTGGTATATCGTACATCAAGGGAAAGCAAAATGTGGTTGCAGATGCACTAAGAAAGAGACCACATATCTTCTCCTGGTGCCCTTAGGTCAATCTGAGGGAACGTGTTGGAACAACTCCAAGGGGACAATTTCAGGCTTGTGTTTACTTCTAAACCTCCTTAATGGGAGGCGCTGGTGATCCAAAGTACCTAAGGGTATAGTTTGGAAACATACCTGGGATTGTTAAGATATCGAGGAAGGACGTACATTCCTAAGAATGGGGATATTCAAAGAATCATATCGAAGGAAGCCCATAGATCACTTTACTATGTGCATCCTGGTGTGAAAAAAAAGATGCGCTAGATATGAGGAAGCTCTTCTTTTGGTAGGCATGAAACGCGATGTAGTCCATTTCATCTAAATGCCTAGGAGTACTAACAAACAAAGTCACCATCACCCGACAGACCTCCCACAACCACATGATGTTCCTATGTCCAAATGGGAAGTCATCTCTATGGATTTTGTTGCTGCCGTCACATCCCATAGACACAAATTCCATTTTGTGATAAGTGGATAAGCAACCAAGAGTGCTCATTTTATTCTAAGTAGGAGACACTTCACGATGTCACCATGGCACGGTGTTTGTAAGTGAGGTTATCTATTTTCACTCTGGATACCTAAAAAAGATCATTTCAGATAGGGACCTGCATTCACTTCTAGATTTTGGACAAGTTTAAGGCCATTGTTGGGGACCTTGAACTTAAGCACAACTTATCATCCCAAATAGATGGGTAGACCTGAGAGAGCAAATCAAGTCATGGAAGACATTCTTAATATGTATGTAATGGATAATCGTGACCCGTTGGGATAAGTACCTACCTTTGGTAGAATGGCTCACAATACCAGCTACCTATAGTTCCATTGGAATGCCACCCTACTTAAGATTTGTAACGAGGCCATGCAGAATGCCACTGAGTTGGGATAGACCAGAAGATCCTGCAACGCTTGGGCCGCAGCTGGATTCAAGAAAATGGAGGAACAAAGGATTCAGATTAGTGAGATTAAAGGAAGCACAAGAAGGTAGTGCCATGCAGATGCACACAGATCGACCTGCTATGAAGTGGGAGACCAAGTTTATCTCAGATCGCCTACTATACCCATATCTGCCTCGAAGGGCACAAAGTTGTCACCTCTATTATAGGATCGTTCAGAATCCAAAAGAAAATCGGACCCGTTGCCTATCTGCCTCGCATCACTGCCACCCCACCTGCATAAACTCATAATGTATTTCATGTATTTGTTTTATGTCATTATGTTGTCAATGAATCACATAAACTAAACTGGAAGGAATTGCAGTATCGGACGTGGGAACCCCTTACCAGAGAACCAAGTACTCATATTGATCGTGAGTCCGGATGGTCAATAACCATCTAGTAGACCAAGTTAAGGTCCAAGGGGACAAGTATAGTCCGGGATCCACTACTTGGGAGGATGCCGAGACACTACTCTGCTAAAGATTATCCCTCACTATTTTGACCACCTCGAGAACATGTTTCAAGGTGGGTGTATGTAACACCATCTTTGACTTAGACAACCAGGATTATCCAGGACTATATACTTTATTTTCTAGTCACGTTGAAACTATTAAGTGATAATTTTAAACTTTAAAATTTATGAACTCTTTTATGAAGGTTTAAATGTTATTTGATGATGATGTATATGGATGACCGCCACATACATGTAAATTTTATGTAAATGTTTAAATGTTTTGATGATGATGAATATAATGCGATCTATTATGTGATAAATCATCACTTAATGTTTAAATGTTATTGATGGATGATGTGTATATGTTATGACAGATTGTGAAAATGTGAATTGAATTAATGGTTTAAATGTTGTTAGGATGATCTTGGATATTATGCAATCTAACTTGGTAAATGATAATTTGTGAATGGGTATTGAAATTGACCAGTGGATATTATGAGATCTATTTCTGAATTGGAAACTCTGATGTTAACTTATTGGTACATGGATACCAAGGTGAAATGATACTAGTATGCAATTACATGATGATAATGCAGTATGCATGAGTTTGTGTTACGACTAATCAGAGGGTTGCGGGCTATGAAATAGCCATGAATAATGATGATGAAAGTGTATATCAGAACCACCCAATCGAGAAACATTAGTGGTATGAATATTGTATTTGAAATCTATATTGGTTTGGATGCATTGCTATGATATGTGGATCGTTGCATGATTTGCGTAACGACACTACCCAAAAATCGAATAAACGATGACAAAACCTCCAAAGAACACTAATTCAATTGTGATATTCCATTGTAGGTGTTGACCCTGTCTCCGTTAGGAGGGTGGAGGCATTTCAATCGTATCCTCCATTGTAGGGTGGGCCATCGTATAAGGGCTCTAGATCTGATTAGGAGGGGTGGAGGCATTTCCACCGCGGTATCATCCTAAACCTCAAGTCATGGGAGAATAAAGCATCACGTCTCCTGTGTCGCGGTGATGATGACTGCCAGCCACTGCTAGGGAAGTTTGGTCGATAGCGACACTTCCAATTACGGGCTCTATTTGGAGTTAAGTCAATATAGCTGACGCTCCAAAATAGTCTAAAGGTGAGGGACTGACATAGGAATGTTGGAAGTAGGTTAGGAGGAAGGATGAGTAGAATAGTTGAGACTATATGGAGATCTATCTTGTGGTGGGATTTGATGAAGAAAAATGTATATATGAATATTCATTATTATGTAACTAAACCAATTGTTAAAAAATAAATTATTGAACCTGACAATTGTGATTAAACCAATTCTCACATAATTAATTGATTGTTGTCTTTAAAAGTTACTAGCCTTGCCGAATCGATTGGATGCATACATAAAATACCAAAGGATGATGCTTGATTATTAGTACATGTAACGTAGAATTTATGTACTAGCTACACATACATATTTTGTACATATACACTAGTATGTATGAGTTTCTTGACTTACTAACTAATAATGCTCAAGCATTTCTAAGAATGTGTGAACCATGTTCTGTTCTTGTACCATAAGATACCTTAAACCCTGGACCAAGCTCTAAGGGTGGGTGTATGTAATGACCCTTGATTATTAAAATATAATTAATTTAATAAAATAATCCTAAAAAAAATTAACTAAACTAAGATTATGTCTTAAAATAACATTTCTAATAGATTATTAAATAGTGGTTCATGAGGGTTAATGGATTGATTTAATTATTAATTAATTCACTAATTAATAAAGCATTAAATTAATGGTGGATAATGAGATATAATATTAAATTAGTTTACGTATCCCACAACGGATAACATATTAAATACATTCCCTGGATGGGCACGAAGGAGGGATAAGGTTACAATGCATGGGGATAAGGTGTGGCCAAAGGAGTTAGGTAGAAGTTAATGTGGGGAAGGCGGTGAAGGAGGAATAAGGGGGGGGAAAGGAGTTTGGAAGGGGATTCATTATTCTACGAGAGGGAAGAAAGGATTTTTGGGGGAGAGCTCTGAGATTGGAGTATTGGGCAGAGTGGAATTTACAGTGCACCGGGGGGCTGCTGGAGGTTTTGGGCTCAAAGGGCTAGGATATCCGTTGATATCCTAGGGCTAGGCGCTACTAGTCGGCAGGGAGGTTGGTTTTGGGTGGTGTCTTATAGAGCAAGCTAAAGGAGCAAGCTAAGGAAGCAAGTGGCAACATCAGAGTTAAGGTATTTCTTTGAAAATTTATGCATTGTTTTGTATAAAAATTGTTACTGAATTTTATTACTCTGAAAAATAGATGGCGAATGTGCCAGATTAAGTAACTTTTAAATTTACTGTAGTGTTGTAATTCAATGTTTTTTTTTTATTATTAATTTAGAGCCATTACAAAAAGAGACAGATAAATTCACCAGTGTACTGAATAGGCTCGCTAGCAGTGAAGCAATATCTGAGGTTAAATGCATAGTTAGGATTCGAAGTGGTGAAAGGAAATTCAGTAAAAAGGGACAGATAAATTCACCAGGGTACTGAATAGGCTCACTGGCAGTGAAGCAATATCTAAGGTATCTGTAAGGTTGTCATACTTAAATATCACTCTACTCTAGTTACCAGTTTTTTCAAAACCGGATCTGCATCCCAAGTCCAGACAGGGCTCCCCAATTAAAAATATGAATTTTGCTTTGTTTGATGCAAGACGAAACCCACAAAATCTGTTGGGTTTCCTAGGATTGTTTTGATCATCTTAACTCTAACTTAATTTCGGTAACGAGAAGGAGAATATGATGAATGGGAATGCAACTGAGTTTACAACAAATGAGAGTTTTGAAAATATTTTCAGAAGTAAGGATGGAATTTCTTTTTCCTCTGTATCCCCTTCCTTAGCAATTTCTACAGAAATAAACCCTTGACTCCATTAACCCAATAAAGGCACTAAGTCTACATGTTATCCTCATCCCACAAGGAGACGAGGTCCCCAATTGGAGCCTATGTTGAAACAAATTTTAAAATTGTTATCCCTAAGACCTAAACTTTCCTTTTTCGGGTTTCAACTTTTCACAAAGCACAAGCTTCGTTATCTTTCCCAAAATCCTGGTACCGATTTCCTGGAAAACTTTATTCTTTAAATAATAAAAGGAAAAAAACCAAAAATGGTATAAGAGTCCCAACGCATTTTCTATAAATTTATTTTTTAATCATGATAAGCTTAAAACCTAAAGGAGTTAAGATTATCTTTAAAAACAAATTTGGGATTCGGGGTTTGCTAAGAACATATGTTTCAATACATATTGAATCACGAAATCTCGATCCCCGGTTTCCCGAAAGAATGAGAGTTAGTTCAAATATTGATTAATTAATTCACTAACATGAAAAGTTAAAGCTTAAGTCAATCATATTGCGATTTCGGGATTTGGGGTTCAATGATAACATATATTTTGTCAACACGATCCTCGAAATCCCGAAACGCGAAATCCTGACCCATAATTCATGTTAAATTGTTAATCATGTTTTTGTCCTTAATCCTGATTAATTAGTTAACTAAAATGGAATTAATTCCTAATTTAAACATGTCACGATTTCACAATTTCAGAAATTGGGATGTAGCGATAACACATCTTTTGTCAACACGATCCTTGAAATTCGAAAATGAGAAATCTCGACTCAAAATCTATGTTAATCTAAATTAATTATGTTTGGAGGTTAATCCTTAATCCTGATTAATTAATTCACTAATATTGTAATTTAAGGCTTAAGTTAATCATTTCGCAATTTCAGAAATCGGGATTCATCGATGACATACTTCCTGTCAACACGACTCCTGAAATCCTGAAACACTTAATACCGATCAATTATTTTGCTAAAACGAATTTAAGTCCTAATTAATCTTGTTGTGATTTTGCGATTTTGGAAGTCGGGATTCAGTGATAACATACCTCTTGTTAACTCGATCCCTGAAATCGTTAAATGGGAAATCTCGACTCAAAATCCGTGATTAGTACAAATTAACTCTGTTTTGAAAGCATTATTAAGGACAATCAATATTTTTAGGATTTGTTCACGTTTCGGTTCCCGATTGAATGAAATGTTCCGATTTTTGAATTCAAAAGCACCAAAATGCGACCACTTAAATAAAGATTAACTGGTGATATGTGACACTAATGCATATCTTAGTAAATATTTACTGCATTAAATGTCTTGAATTCTTGTCAGCTGCGTCAGTCCCTTCATCATTAAATGAATTAAAAAAAGAGTTTGAAGGTATGTGTTTCGCAATATTTTTTGTTTCATACTATCAAGCACAAGACACATTTAGCCGAGTTCATACACTCTTTTTCTGTGATAGGTTTTCCATCTAACTTAAATTCATGGCACCAAAAAAGGCATCGAAGAAGAGTGAAGATACACAGGAAGGAGATATCATATCCGATACTACGCCACACGTTATCGACTCAATTAAATCTTGGACACAAATTTCTGAATTCTTGGAATACGAATTCAAGAATTCTCATACTGATTCTGAGAATCACTATCGGGATATAGTAGAATCAGAGCTTCATAAGATCGCGGTGCACCCTCGGCTTTTGGCGTACAACGATATGATCAGTTGGGCCCTGGAAAAGGTTGATATTCCAATGAGGAGCATCTTAAATGATGAAGGGGTCATTTTTGTCTCATTCAGGCCAGAACATATACAAGTAATGTATAAGCTCTCACCAAATACTAAGTACTCTTTTAATGTTGATTTTTTAGCTGAATTTCAAAGGAAAGAGTGTACTGAGGCATACCGAACTTATCCTGATTTAATTAAAGATTGGTGGAGATGTCCATCAAAGTTTAGGGCTGATACCCATGGGGTTTATGCCATGACATCTTTGAACGAATACATGGTCTATGTAGCCATAATGTTGTGTAGACTTTTCGGGAAAAAGGATCCCTGCCATTTTCCTGCAGAATGGGTGCTTTTTTTGGAAGAAGCTTTAGAAGGATACGCTTTCAACTGGAATAAGATTTTGTATGATAACTTAGCACAAGAAGTTTCAAATTACAGAATAGCAAAATGTAAGGGTCAACCAGTGGCTTTTTATATGTCAACGTACATTATGGATGTGATTTTCTTTGTGACTCCATTTCCCCTGATGAATTGGAGTTGGAACATAACTTTCCCCGAGCCCATTCATGAATATCATGCTGCACTCTGGGAAGAAAATGCTAAGAATGCATTTTACGAAATTTGTTATTTTGTAATTATTCCAATGCATAAAATGGTTTACGGCTGTGAACCCCCTTGCATTTCTGAGTTAGTCTTAGGAAATCTCAAAGCGATAGCCGATTGGTTTGTTAATGAAAACTTCTCTTATGTTAGGGTTTATGGATGCTCAATTCCCCCTCACGCACTTTCAAAATTCCTCCCGGACAGACTGGTATTGAGGGAGGTAGCACATCAAATAGTGAACGGTGGTGTTGGAATAGAGATGAAAGCAGCTCAAAAGAAATCCTGGCCAATTTTCCTTGTGTATGTCGAGAAACTTTCATTACTAAACCTGGGACATTCCAAAGTGGAAGCTAAGGCATTAGAGGAGGTAAAATTGGTAAATATTGAACATAGAAAGCATGACCCTTATCAATTAGTAAGAAGACATTTGATGCACTGTAATTTGAAAGCTTATGAGCACGAAACATCTGTTTATGATGACATTTTCAAGGAGGTTAAAAATTATGAAGAAGTATTAAACAAGGTACAGGCCATGTCACCTGACTCACAGGTTGGTTTTATGTCATTCCATAGTCATAGGCGAAGTTTTTTACCAAAGAGTTTGCAGGGTGAATCCACAACCCCTCCTCCAGAGCAGGAAGGGCCTCCCCTAGGATTTGAAACAAATGTACAAGATAAAGAAAATAAAAAAGGAAAAATTAAGGAGGGTGAAATGCCTTCAGAAGAAATAGAAATCCCCTAGACAGAAAAATCAGAAGTAGCGAAAGGAAAGGAGTTCGAAACACCTTTAAAAATCCATGAGAGTTTTCCGAAAAAGGTAGGTGGAACAACATCGACAGAACTTGGAAGTCCCATTACTTCCTTGACTTCATTGCAGTCTACTTATGGAAACCCCCACGAGGGAGCTCTATACGTTAGTGATCTTGAGCCTATTTCTAGGGATGAGATTCCTTCATCCGATTATTTTTTCAATAAAAAGAGGAAGGCTATCCTGAAACAAGAGATGCATCCAAGAGGAGATATGATGATTAAAAAGCACAAAATCATTATAGACGGACAAAAACTTAAAGAGGGAGAATTCTCTACAGAAATAGCAGGCACAATGGGAGATTTAGTGCCAGCGAATTTATACTCTATGGGAAGTTTGATGACTATGTTGGAATAAAAATACCAAATGATAGTTCAACTACAGGGTCAATTGAAAGAGACCGAAAGAAATATCAGTTGGGGAATAAAAACGGGTTTAGAACAAGCTAGATTGAATGACATTCAAGAGATTCAGAAACTAAAAGCAAGCTTAGAAGAAGGAAATCCAAAAATAAGGTTATTCAGGCACAAGTCTTAAAGCAAGAAGAAACAAATAAACAATTACAAGATAAGATTAGTTCCATTCCAAATCAAGTGGTAGAGCTTGAAATTTTCCAGGCCCAAGTATTGGGAATACATTTGAAGATAGAAGAGGAACAACAAGGAGTGTTTTTTAATCTGGAATTTGTCCAGAATTACTTTTAGGAAACTAATAAATCCTTGGAAAATATTCTCCAAAAGGAAAGAGAAGTAAAAGCGGCCAGAACGACTTTCCAAAAAGCAGTGGCCCTTTCAACAAAGGAGGAGGTCGAAAATATTAAAAAATTATCTGTTTCAAAGAAGGTTAAAGGAGATGTAATACTCAAGGTGCGCGAGGTAGACCTTGCAGAAAACAAAAGAATAACCAGAGAGGTCAATGATGATTGTCAAGGAATTTTTAATCTTTTAGAAAAAACGATTGTCCCGGGTTGTTAGGAGAAATAAATATTTTCAAGCATCAGTTAAGATTTAAAGAAGAGATTGAAGAAATTTAGGTAGAGATTCCACAAATAAAAGTAATCAATGTTACTCAAATTGACAAATGGATAGTAATGCCTAACTTAAAGCTACAAACTATTAAGTTTATGAGAAAGATAATTGAAGATCGTCTGCCAGAATTACAGAGAAAGTTTTTCTTATTTGAAGCAAAGAATATTCCAGAAGCTCCCAGAGTTTTAGTGTAGTTTCTGAGCAAATGTATTCATTGTCTTAAAGCAGAAGGAGCAGGTTCATCAACGCAGGCACAAAATACTATTTTGAAGATTTTCATCATTGGAATAATGAAGCAGTTAGAATAGAAATGTGAACGGTTTGACATTGTTCATTCATGTAACCGTAGTCTTAGGAAGTTGGTTAATCACTAACGGGAAAAATATTTGGTGATAATGTATAAATATATTTTCACAAGACTGAGAAAGGGTTTTTTGGTTTTGAGGAGAGCCAATTGTATAAAAAAAGAAGTTTTCAATCCATTTTGATATAAATAATGCAGACGAGATTCTTAATTCTATCAACTTGAAGCTATGCGTTCTTTAACCCTGTTTACAATATATTTCTATATTCCTCTTTCAATGTCTTTCTAATGGATGATCAACTATAAGTTTATTTCATATATCTTTTGTAGTTTGAATTGATTTGGTTATCAAATTATTTACAGCTTTTCCTCTGAAATTGCTATCAGTAATTTTAAGACCTATAGATCATTTGAATGGTAATAGTTAATACTTCATTAGAAATCTCGTTTTCCTCTTTACTTCTTGTTACAATACGAGATTCTTTCATGATTAAAGCCTTATATTTTTTCAACTGTATTTATTTTTTATTCTACTATTCTCAAAATTGCTTCAAGTCTAGGAAACAACCTCACCTATTATTATGTTATTATGTTATTATTTTGAATTTCAAAACTCTTTTTCCTATTCTCATCCCTTAAAAACTGAAGCAACAATTTATCAAATTCTTTCATAATTAAATAAAATTTTACTCTCCATGATTTTCCCAAATAACAGATAGCCCAACATAGAACCTGGCCTCCAAGATCAAACTAGCATTGCTTTAAACCTTTTTAATACTATTCTGCAAACGACAACTAACCGGGCTGAATTAGAACGTTCATGGGCTGCTATTGAGAGAGATATTAGCATCCAAGAACAACGGGAAGCTAGATAGAGGCAATTGAGAAACTGACTATGATTTACTCTTCTTTTGATTCTTACCCTTTAATTACCTTTACCTTTATGGATGCCTTGATAGTATACTTTACAGCCTTAAAGTATAAACTCAGGAACAATAGTATGCAACAAAAATACCATTTCCTATGCATACCATTGTATACCAATGGTATGCAATGGTTTGCATAAAAATGGTATCCATACCATGGTATGCATACCATTGCATACCATTGGTATGCATAAAGGGTTTTAGTTGGATTAGGGTTTTAGTGGTAGTTTACTTAGGGAGTTTCGTAAGCTCCCACAAGTCTATTTGTTCAAGGACCAGGTGACTACACTACCCACAAAGTCCCGACACAATGTTCTTGAAAATTGACCTCCTCTTCAAAAATTTCACTATGCCTCATTGACCAAAACATTGGAATTCTCATGCAAGTATTTTTATATAACAAATATGGGTAACAAGTTGTAGAATTACATGCTTAATGAATCCTTTAATTGTAATTTTTACATATGAATCCTTTTATGGCATGGAAAGTTAAGGCATGGCATGGAATGACATGGAACGAGATGGGATGGTAAGGCATGGTATGGAAAGACAATACATGTCAAGTTAAGGCAAGGTAATGAATGGAAAGGAATTTAATGGAAATGAATGACATGGTATGGAAAGGAATGACAAGGAAAAGGAAAGGAATGGAAATTGAATGCAAGGAAATGCATGGCATGGAATGACATGGAAATGCATGGGATGGAAAGGCATGGTACAGAAATGCATGGTATGGAAAGACAAGATATGAAAAGTGAAGGCAAGGCAAGTCATGGAAAGGCATGGCATGCCAACGAATACCATACCATACCACACCATACCAATGCCAATGCATATCATACCAATGCAAGGCATACCATACCATACCATACCATACCAATTTCATACCATGCCATACCATACCATACCATTGTCAATGCATACCATACAAGGAAATGGCAATGCATACTATACCAATACAAGGAAATGGCAATGCATACCATACCATACAATGCAATGGCAAGGCAATGCATACCATACCATTACCAATGCATACCATACCATTAACATTGCCATTGCCAATGACAATGCCAATGCATACCAATGGTATTCATACCATTGCGATACCATGGTATGCAATGGTATGCATACCAATGGTTTTCATACCATTTTCATGCCATGGTATGCATACCATTGCAATACCATGGTATGCAATGGTATCCACACCATTGCGATACCATGGTATGCAATGGTATGCATACTTGATAATCCCTAAGAAAACTACCACTAAAACCCTAAGACAACTAAAACCCTTGTATGCATACCATGCTATACATACCAATGGTATGCATACCATGTGATGTAGACCCCGTTTTCTCCTAAGGGCTACACGAGCTCCCAATCAAGGATCTTCAATTCCAAGCTGAATTGGCTCTCTGAGACCTTAATGGTCTTCCTTACGAATTAACACAGGCTCTTCTTTGTCCTCTGGTGTGGGTTCTATGGAACCCATGACCTCTTTATTCACGCTAATGAACTCACAAGTTTCAAGCGTAATCTCCTCTCCCGTTAGCCCCTTCCCGCATATGACCTCAGGATATGTCCTTACATAAACGTACAATTGTGGGTGCACCCAATATTGGTTTGGGATCAAACTAAATTTCTACCTGCAATTCACCTCGAGCCACCACGTGTCCTTTTGCCAAAACTGTGGTTTCAATTGCGGCCTGCTCTAAGAAAATTAAAGCTTGATCACCTTCTATCCTCACAATGCGATGAGACTGTTGATCTCATGATTTTGACGATGCTTCTGAACTTATGACTCAGAACTATCCCTTTCAACCTTGCGGATTAGATCTGACCTCTTTCAAATCAACCACTGTGATTTGTTTCGAAATTCCAGACTTCAGAATTATCAAGTCTCAAACTTTCCTTTCTTTCATACGTCAATCTTCTGGATTCGACGATCTACAGACACCTGTCATTCTCAATCAACGAATTTGCCTCTACTTCGAGGATTTTACCTTTCAACTAGATCAACGGTCCTGCAACCCCTTTCTCGATCAATGGTCGAGATCTCCTTCGGGTCTCTGGACTTCTGAGATATCAAATATCAAACTTTACTTCCCCTCGAAGTACTTGGGATTCTTCCACATGTCCTCTTGAATCAGACGATTGAGGCTTACTTCGGGCCTTTACTCGAAATCCACAGATTTACACCACGTCTCTTTTGGATCAGATGAACTAGATTCACCTCGGACAATCTGACACTTGATATTTATTCTAGATGATCTGACGACTGAGATCTATTTCAGATGATCAGACGGTTGATATTTACTTTGGCTCACTGGGCTTCGGGAGTTTCAAATATCAACTGAAACCTATCGAAAATATTTCTCCAGAGTCCATGAGCTGGCGCCACGTGTCTCTCTGGATCTAACGGTCCAGATATCCTTCGGCTCTCCGGGGTTCGGGAATCTCAATTCTCAACTTTTCTTCCTCCTGAAACTCGTAGTCTGCTGACACGTATCTTCT
>SNQJ01S0186949.1:0-18530 GCA_010110895.2 Picea sitchensis
ATATATACAGTATTTACAAAATACAAATTTTGATCGAAATCTGCAAAATCATATGTGAATTGTCTTATGACAGCGAAGCTATTATTTTTTGATTTTTATAACTTTTATGAAAAAGAAATAAAATGACAGCTATCTAAGCTAAGAAATAAAATAACAATCCTAACTGTAAATCTAAACTATAGAAATGAACAGTGAGATGTGTTCAGATTACAAGAAATTTATATATTAACTAAACTAATTAAATAACACTAACAGACTGACCTGTAGTAGCGTTTCCTATTTGTCCTGTGCACAATACTCGATTTAGCTGTTTGATGGGGGAAACCCGCACCAGATTTTCCAAAAGATTCTCGTAAATAGGAAGCAGTGATGCTTGAATACGAATGACAGAACAAACAAGACATATAGCAACAACAATTTATAATTTAACAAATAATCATATTAGGATAAATCTGAGTATGAAAATTTGCGTATTACTGTTTATTGAATGAAGAAGATCAACCTTCTAATCATCAAATGTAAACAGATTTATTGCTATATATAAAATGGGAGACATCAAATATGGACACTATTTAAATCAAATCACATCAACCTGTAACAAATTATGATATCTAAAGTAGTCAATAATTTGATTACAAATTGAAATGCACAAAAGCTTGAACAAATGTATGATATATTGAAGCTAAAGCCATACAAAACATCCACTTTCATTCGAGTCTGTATAATCACTAGTCCATAGTCTCTTCTCTCCAAGCAGTGATGGATTGTTTACAAAAAATAATAGGTATATAAAGGCCACAGGATGAAAACATTCCTTGTGGAAACTATCAGAACTGTTTGCAAAAATTATGGGAACAATCTCCCAAATTCCTATTTCTAACTAAGACTAACAGCCTAATCCAAAACTGTGTAAAAAAAAGCATGTTCAAAGATGCCACTATCGATCCAATTCCCTTTGAAATTCGTGTGTACCTATATATGCACAAAATTACACGATTTCAGATTGTGTTTAGTTGAAAAATCAACAAAAATCAAATTTTATGACTAGCTACAGAATCTCACGATTCTGTAGCTAGTTATTATTTACAAACATAATCGTATTGTATCAATTCAATCATAACAGAAATGGATGTGATTTGAGCCAACAAATCCTTTATGCTAATTCAAAACAAACAAAATCATTTTAAAATCATGCTTGAAATACCATACCTCGGTTTCAGGGATTCGATTTGATCAAGGTATTTTCGAATTGATAATGGCAGTGGTTGCCTCCACATTTTTAAAGACAACAGAGCCTGTGGACAGACTGCCTGAAAATCTTTGGATTGATCAAGGGTTCACAGAAGGCTGAGGCACAAGGCTGGACGGGTGAAAGGGGTTCTGAGGCACAGGCCTGGAGAAGTCACAAATGTTTCAACATTTGCAACCAGATCAAAACGCACATTTCATCCACAGAGAAAATATGAGATTTAACCTCTAAAAGACGAGCTATATCTCTGTAATGACCAAATTTCTGAGGAAACCTCCCACGATGAAGGTAAAAGGGGTCATTTTGGTTCTGGGTGTTCAAGGGTTTGATCTAATTCAAAACCGTTTGCCCAGAATCGCTCACGCAAAAACGTGTCTCTGGGAGGCAATTATGGGGTTAGCCTAAGAAGTATTCTTTGGCACTATAAAAAAATAACAGAGTCTGGACACCATGGGGTTAAATTCGCACTACAGGGGCCATGGCTAGTAGCACAAAACCAACAGGGTATTCGACGATAGGGTTTGACAGGATAGACACAGAACCATTGTCCCGAAGCTTCCCCAACACAAAGCAAAGGCAACCCGAAATGCAAAACATAGCGTTTATGCTCATGCGTGCGAGAATGGTGGATTAGTTCGAGGCCATGCAAAAATATCATGTCGGGTTTGTACAACCAATTAAACCTATTCAAATCATAACAGTGCATATCCAAAAAAGATTTTAATCAAATGAATTATCACATAACCATTGAAAACCATGGTATTCATAACCAAAAATCGATCCGAATGTTAAATAAACAATGTCATTTGCATGATTTAAAAGAAACCAATATGTCGAACATTGCCCCAATGATTTGACCCAAAATTAATGTGTTCAATAAAACCATTGCATCAACAAAATGATCAAAGACACCAAAATATCAAATAACCATTGCATCAATGAATTTATAAATCGAAACCATATTGACAATGGTCAAATGCAAAGTGAGTTGTGGTTTGGTACATATGAAATCAAGGCATGTTTGAGACCACGGAGTGGTAACCAGGTTCAAGTAGTTTCATGATAAACCAAGTGATCATTTTAATGCAATCAACATGAATTCCAACTGTAGGTTTTCATGCTTGCAGTCGTGAAAATGAAAACTAAAATCCTGTATGCAAAAGCGAAAGATAAAGAATTGCGACGAGTATTGAGGGTTCAAAACCCTTGTGTAGGCAGCTTGTAAAAAAGATAGAAATGAAAATGGCTGCCAACAAGACTGAGAAGAGGAAGCACTTCCAGTGCCACCAGAGCCACCACTAGATGTCATATTGTGGATGATAGGTGAGGGAGAGAAAGACAAACTAGATGAATCAGAAAAAGTTCTCCTTAGAGAACTTTGTTGGGTATAAAACACAACGTTTCTTCTTCCTATTTCAAGAATAGGGTTAATTTTGGGTGATAGGCCTCTTCTTCTTCTAGAGACACGAGAGTCTAATGACATGAAAGAAAGGCCAAAAATGAAGGAACAATAAGCTTACTGCTGATTTCTAGGTTGTCTACGTCTAGCTTTCCAACATTTTTGGGCACTAATATCTTGTTCAATTTCTACCTATGAATGATTAAGCTCAACATGAGAATTGGCATTGTCTAAAATGGTGTTAAATAGGTTCAAAGAAATGTTGGTCTGATATTGAAATCTGGGTTCAATATTGGGCTGCCTTGCAACAGACACAGTCATTAAGAAATAAAACTGTCAAAGAATCAATATCAGAAAATAGATGTACCGATGACAATTGAGTATAAAAATTAACCAGGGAGATATTGAAGATCTCCTCTATATGGTTGCCAAATAAATGTTGAGGAAAAGATATGAAATGATCTTAATCAAGCATTTTCAGATTCTGCTTGGCTAAAGAAAAATAGACGGGAATGCCACCCTATATTTATAGTCGTAAAAAATAATATCCTAACTCACAAGTATTGATTACAAGTTCTTAGGCTAGTCTTTTTATAAATAAAAGATTGCTGGAAAATTCATTATTTATATGATTTTCTGAATTTAACAGTTGCTGAAATAAATATAGAGACAGAAGTAAAGACACCAAGATGATAATCAAGACATATGAGACACAAAGAAATCCTCTATTTCATTCTCTTTACAAAATTTCGTGAAGAAGTTTTGGACCAAATTCAAACTTAGACGTCCCCGATGAAACGTACAAAAGGACCTCTGACAGAAAATAAAATAACTGAACTCTAAAAGCTGGATCAGCTTGCCACAGATTGCTGTCCACTCGACTCTGCACAATATCCTTTGCCAGTCATGAAAACTAATTCACAAACATACAAGTCTACACATACTATCAAAGATAGTTCAACACCTCTGAAAAGCAAGTGTCTGAATGATGTAATTCAGCCCTGAATCTTGTTGTCTACAATAAGAGCTTGCTATCATAAAAAATAATTAGGCTTGTGATAAATTAAGGAATGAATGAAAACTAAACTATCTCAACATAAACTCAAAGAGAAAACCTTAGTATGCTTCTGCTTCTGTCCTCCACTTGCTCCTCCCTTTCCTTTTTCCTTTAAGCAAATTAGAATTAGTTGAAGTAGTTGAACTACTTCCTTAGTTAAGCCAACTAACAACTCAACCAATTTTTAGTTAAGGGGGAAATGTAATAAATCATAATAAGGGTTTTAAATAAATAATAACTAGTAGGTGGGACCCCTTGTGACTCCCTTTAGATTTAACAATCATAACATAGCTAGTTAATTTAGCAACATCCCTCCTTGTGACTCCCATCATCACATTCATATTTGACATTTTTTCTCAATGATATTTGCAATTATTTCCAAAATATATTATCAATATATCCAAAAATATGCTGTCCGAAAATATGAAGTCAATTGTTCTCATCAATAATAAAATTAATAAAGTTTAAAACCCATATTTTCCAGTCTGTGAGGCAATCTTTCCCTTGTTGTTGCTATCACCTTTTAATCCTTCTGAATCTTACTTAGGCTGTGTGGAGCCTTTAGGTCTCACTTCGTTGATCATATGAGAGTAATCATCCCTCCAATGCATGCGGGAGGACACAGATTTATCATAATCAATTGAAGGTGAGGAAGGGGCAGTAGTGGTTTTCCCTTTGACAGGGGAATGGTGGGCCTCAGTTTTCAGCCTTTTGTTTGAAGAGATCATTCCTATACACATAACTGATTAGAAAATAGTTCCTTTAACAACCATATGTGACAAATCTTTCAAAATATGAAATAAATTTTGGCTCAGCAACATATCGGACTCATGCAATCCAATCCATACAAATTGTTTACTATTTTCAATGAGTAGGGGGTGAACAAAAGGTCCTGGTATATGCGAGGGGTTTGTATTGAGAGAAACATGATAAAATGAGGGGGAAAAGAACATGGTTACTGCTCAAAGACAACAAACAATCAACTGTAATGCCAACCAAAGAAAATATCACCGTGATCCAACCAAGAAACTGCGATTTCAAACTGCTTCAATACATAATTCTTCTTAATTGTAATTAAATTTTAAGAACAGGGAGTGAAAAATGAATGTGGGAAGGCGATGGGGTTGTAATTAGCAAAAAGAGAAATAATGGTAGGGAAAGAGAGTGGATACTTTTCATAAAATTAATTAAGTAATCCATAAACCATTCTATATCAAACGTAAAAAAAAATAACACCAACCAAATAATCATTGTGATCAAATGAAAAACTACTGTGTATAATTCATTCAATTATGTGCATTAAATTGTTCACTGTTTGTAATCAGATCTTTAACATAGTGTCATCAAAACAAGACAATATACCTTCCACAACAACCTGTAAGAGTTTTGCTTCTTCCCAATTTTCCCAGTTAATATTTAAAACAATTTCTAAATGAACGCACAATCACTTGTTCCAATCCGTTCTATCAAAACATCAACCACTGTCCATGAATTATTTCTTCAAATCAACATAGACACTAAAATCACACCCGATTCCATTCCTTAATTTCATTTAACAATTAAGTCATAATGAGACTATATTGTCACAGAATCCGTGTCCATCTCTGATGGCGCACTCAAGTAATATCCAAGCATATACAGTGGATAACCATGCTATAATCACCACTATTGCAATACTCCCATTTGGCAATTTAAAACCCACAGTTACAGCAATCATTAACTCAAGATAAAATGTTGTAGGAAGGCCACACATACCCATGCATTACGCATGAAGCATTGTTGTGACTTAATCAATTAAAACTAATGCTAGGTTAACAATTCAATAATCACAATGTGAAAGACAATGACTGTGTACAATCTTATTTCTCCAATCAACCATTTAACCATGCAAAGATTATCAATTTGACTATTATAATAACCAAAACCACTATCAACCTAATCAACAGGGACGAGCCAACAATAGAACATTGTCGACGATACACCACCAACTCATAACAATCAACAACATACCTGATAGGACATGATGGTTCCCTCCATAAAAAACCGGGCTTGAGAAGTCAAGGGTTTGATCTGTGGACCAACACAGGGAGACTGGAGTCGACCCCCAACATCGGGTGAGAACTTCTGAGACCAACGATGCACACACATGGTATATAACCAATAACTTCAGAGACATGGTGAAAATTCTCGTGATAAGAGGGACTATGAACAAAGGAGCAAGGGCTTCATTTTGGTCCTATAACAACACTTAGAGCACGCAGGGTATAACCCTTGTGGTTTTCCCAATCAACCGAAGAATGATGAGATAAAACAGAGCCGAGAAATAGAAATCAACCTTAAGAAATCCCTTTTGCATAACAACCATCATAACCTAATGCACAACATCAGTAACATGAACGAACCCATAACCAAGTGAAACGATATGCAGTGACACAAAGTGTTTCAAACCCAGCAAACCCCATAACAACAAACGACTGGGAATGGTGATACGAATGCCTGGAGACATCTAGCCAATATGGACCAAATGAAAACCCTTAAACCAAGACCAATAAGGATGACAGAGAGCCTTCATGGCTTCTAACACTTAGAATGATCAATGAAACTGTGACTTTGAACATTATTGCAATGAAACAACACCAACAATTCATTCTAGAAAAATATCACAAATTTACACAGTTGCTAGACTTAAGGAAAGCACAGACCCATACATCATTGAGCCAATATCTATTTCATAACCAGAACGGGTTCATGGATGGAGAAAAGACATACATGTAACCACGAAAACCTTAAAAATGCGAGCTTGTCCGAGCAGTTCTTCCTCTGCTTGAAAAACAAGGCTTAACCACAACGAACGCAATTGAACAATAGCCAGGGTGATGGCCAGTGGGAGGGGTATGGAGTGATATGCATTAAATTCACATTGTTTCCATCCTCCAATCATTCAATTCCTTAGTACATGCCAACCCACTAATCCATTAATTCATTCAATTAAACCAACATCCACTACTTGCCAAAGAGCCACCCTATGACACATTAACCACTGCCAACCACCATAGCGGGGATCACATGTTTTTCCATATAAGCCAATAAATTATATAGCCACTAACCTTGTTATCTAGGACTAACAATAACCCATTTAATTCCAATGCATATAGTGTAGCATATTAGTATAGTCTTTCTTCCTTTTGTGGATTTTGTTCATATTGCTTTATTTCTTTTCAATTGCTCTTATCCCTTTTCAATTGTTCTTATTTGTTGTTACTAACATGTATCTTTTGTAGGTGGCACAAGTAATAATTCAAGGAGTAAATAGCAAAGTAACAAAGAATATCATAAGCCATTTTAACACGACATTAGAGCCTAGAGCCAAAAAAATAACCCGCAACATGCCTTGTCCATCATTCATTTCTCGTGAATAGAACCAACATTGATCATCAATCATGCTCAAACCTGTAAGCAATGTCGAACAACAATAAAAACATCAAATAAGAACCAGATCTGATCCTTCAGTCTACAAGGGGGTCCCACCTACTAGTATTATATATATCATTAGCTTATAATTAATAGGCTTTAGCAATACTTTGCGGGCGAAATCCTTGTGGAGATTTTAATCATCAACAACAGTCATCAAAGAGGTAGAGAAAACCCCTTCTTCCTTTAACTTTGAAAGTGATATGGCCAAAATTAAAATTTATGTTCCATTCAATGAGATGCTAAATAATAGTGAATATAGAAATCAGATCATTAAGATGCTCAAGATGGAAGAAACTTATGACACTTTGAATATACAAGATGATCATTTTGCCATCTTGTTTATCCCACATGTAGAGGAGAGTGGTAATGTTGATGAGGTCTCCCCTTTCTATGTAGGTATGAAGATTAATGCTATGTTGGATTCAGGAGCATCCCATAACCTAATTCCCAAGGTGGTCATGGACCAATTGGGCCTGGACATTACTAGGCCTTACATAGATCTTTTCTCCTTTGATTCAAGGAAGGTGAAGTTTTTGGGCCTAATCAAAGATCTGGTTGTATCTTTGTCTCAAATTCCAACAAAAAATATGGTCATGGATGTAGTGGTTGCTGATATCCCTCCTAAGTTTTGCATGTTGTTATCTAGGTCATGGGCTGCAAAGTTGAAAGGGACTCTGCAAATGGTTATGTCATATGCCACCTTCCCTTTTTTTGGTCAATATAGGAGGTTGTACAAGGAAGTATTGCTCAAATCCATGGTCAATAACAAAGCCGAGCCAAACAACCATCCCATTTATTTTGTGGAAACTGAGATTGGTTCCTCTATTTTCTTTAATGATTTGAGTTTTGAGGATAAGGTGACAGACACTGACATGACTGCCAGAGACAAATTTTATTAGCATATTGAGAAAATTTCAGAACAACAAGAAAATTAAGAGAATGAGATGTGGAACATGAGCTTTTATGGGGTTGTCAGCAAATAAGGAGTAGGAGTTGGTGTGTGGATTAACCCCCCCATACTGGCCACAAAACTTTTTTCTTATAAGATTCCTTTTGAGTGCACAAATAATATGGGTGAATATGAGGCATTAGTATTGGGATTGAAGACTTTGAAAGAAATGGGTGCTAGGAGGATAGTTGTTCATGGGTATTCTAAGTTGATCATAAATCAGGTGAAGGGAATATATCAAGCAAAGCATCCCAAATTAAGAGCATATAGGAATAAAGTGCTTGACCTGCTTGAATAATTTTCAAAATATAGTCTCTCAGCGATTCCAGGGGGTCAGAATCAGATTAATGATGCTTTAGCTACTTCAGCCTCAATTTTCAAAATTCCAATTTTTCCTAGCAGGGGATATTAGATCAAGGTCAAGCACAAAACACCAATGCCTGACAATATTAAGTATTGGCAGGTTTTTGAAGATGATAAACAAATAGAAATTTTCCTTAAGATGGATGGTGAATTTGCAAATTTGAATATTGATGAGGAATATTGTTGTGAATAAGAAGATGATGTTGTGTTTTCAAATGATGTCTATTTCAAAAATCAAATTGCTGGCAAAGATATATTGCAGCTAAAAAATAACATCATTCCCAAAGGTCTGGTCCCATTAGAAAAACTCGTTGACAACAATGATGAGGCCAAGAGTCCTAAAATTACTGCAAATGATTGAGATGTTGAAGATTGCAACATTGGGACTTAGGAAGATCCCAAGATTACCAAGATGTCCAAAACACTTAGCCCACAGGTCAAGCAAAGGTATATCAATTTAATGAAATAATTTCCTGATGTTTTTGCTTGGAGTTATGAGGATCTGAAAGTTTATGATACCAAGGTGATTCAACATGTGATTCCAATCAAAGAGGATCATAAACCTTTCAAACATAAATTAAGAAGAATCAATCCTTTGTTGCTGCCCTTGATTGAGAAAGATATAAAGAAGTTGTTTAAAGCCAAGATCATAGTGTCTCTCAGGTTTTCTAAGTGGGTGGAAAATATGGTACCTGTCAGAAAGAAGAGTGGAGAGATCATATTATGTGTAGACTTCAAAAATCTGAACATGGTATCTCTTAAGGACAATTACCCACTCCCTAAGATGGATCACATTCCACAAAAAGTGGTTGGATCTAAAAAAATGTCAATTATGGATGGAGTCTCTGGGTACAATCAAATCATGGCACATCTTGATGATCAAGAAAAAATAGCCTTTACAACACCATGGGATACCTTCATGTATTCCAAGATGCCTTTTGGACTCATGAATGCAGGGGCAACTTTCCAAAGAGATATGGATATAGCTTTTGTTGATGATAACGATAAATTTATTGTTATTTACTTAGATGATATCACTATATGTTCAGTTTCTGATGAAGAACATCTTAAACATCTAAGAAGGGATTTTAAAAAATGTAGGAAATTTGGCATTTCATGGAACCCCAAAAAATCCAATTTTGGCATGGAAGAGGGGAAGTTTTTTGGGCACATTATTTCAAAGGAGGGAATAAAGATAGATCCTAGTAGAGTTGAGGGAATCCTAAAAATTGGCACACCCATAGGCAATAAAGAAGTGCAATCTTTCCTGGGGAAAGTAAATTTTCTGAGAAGATTCATCCCTAACCTAGCTGAAATCATAAAGAATATCACCAACATGATCAAGAAAGGAGGTGAGATAAAGTGGAACTCTGAAGCCATAAAATCCTTTGAAGACATTAAAGTGGCATTGACCAAAGCCCCAGTGCTGGCTAGTCCGAATTTTGAAAAAGACTTTATATTGTTTTCTTTTGACTCAGAACACACCATTGCTGGTGTTTTATTACAAAAAAATGAACATAATTTTGAGAGGCCTATAGCATACTATAACAGGACATTGAGGGATTCCCCATTGAAGTATGATATCATGGAAAATAAGTCATATTCACTAGTCAAGGCCTTAAAGGAGTTTTGAGTTTATATCTTGCATTCTCATACCACTGCCTATGTGCCCGATAGTTATGTGAAGGAAATTTTGACTCAGCTTGATCCTAAGGGAAAAAGGGGCAGGTGGATAGTTGTGTTGTTGGAGTATGACCTTGAGATCTAACCTACAAATTTGATCAAAGGGAAGGGACTTGCCAAGCTGATGGCATAGACAACTTATGAGCTCTTGGGAATTAATTTCATTGTTGATTTGTCAACAGATTGAGAAGAAGAAAAGGTCCCTCAGGTATCTCAAAAATTCTTTGACTCCCCATGGTATGCTGATATTATTTATGTGTTGAGAAATTTGCAGGCCCCTCTTGAATTGAGAAAAACCAAGGCCAGGTTTTTGAAACTAAAATAATTTTTTTTTGTATTTTAAATCAATCTCTGTATTGGAAGGATCCAGGAGGGATCTTTCTCAGTTGTTTGCTGGAGGGAGAAGTAGAAAAAACCATTAGAGAGTTTCATAAAGGTGATTTTGGAGGGCACCATTATTGGAAAATTATTGTGAACAAGATACTGAGGGCTGGTTTCTATTGGCCTAGAATTGTTTCTGATGTTTACAAAGAATTTTCAAGCTGTCATGAATGCCAAATTTTTGATGGGAAGAGAAAAATGCAGCCTTTTCCCTTGAAGCCTATCTATGTTGAAGCACCTTGTAGACAATGGGGCCTTGATTTCATAGGATAAATTCATGCACAATCCTCAACTCAACACAAGTGGATACTGACAACCACAAATTACTTCACTAAGTGGATTGAAGCAGTTCCCACCATGCAAGCCACATATAGTGTTGTCATTCAGTTTTTGGAGAGCAATATTTTGTCTAGGTTTGGTTGCCCAATCAAAATCATTACAGACAATGAAAAAACATTTAAGTCCAAGAAGATGGAAAAATATTGCAGTGATTACAATATAAATCTTGTCCATTCCACACTTATTACCCTCAAGGTAATGTATCGGCTGAGTCATCCAATAAGAGTTTGACCAGAATTATCAAGAAGTTGCTGGAAGATAAAAAAAAAGGCTTGGTACAAAATACTCATCCATACACTATGGGATGACATGATCACTACTAAAAGGTCTATTGCCACTTCACCCTTCCAAATTGTGTATGACATAGAAGCAGTTTTTCCTACTTCATTAGGACTGCTAGTGATGGGATTTCTACAGGAGCAAGATGCTGAACCATATGCCATTCAACGGAGGACAAATGAATTGATCAATGTCCAATAAACAAGAGAGAAATCCTTCAACAACCATCAAATGCACCAAGACAAGATTAAAAAGGATTTTGATAGGCATACTAAGGAAGATGATTTCAAAGTAGGGGATTTGTTGTTGAGATGGTATGCCAGAAATAAAGACAAAGGAAACCATGGGAAATTTGGCCATCTATGGATAGGACCTTTCAAAATTGTGGCATACCATGGAAATAATGCCTATCTGCTACAGGAACACAATGGAAATCTTGTCGGTGGAGGACCTGTGAATGGAAGGTTTTTTCAAATGTTATATTGCTTAAAAGAATTTTCACCCTTTCCATTCATTGTATATAACCTTTATATATATATATATATATATTCATTTGGAGCAATTGAAATCAAATCAACAGAAATTGAAGCCTGAAGCGAAGGCCCTAAGTTATGCTGAGTATAATTTGAGTTTTAGGAATAAGATGTTGATCGATTTAGTTGCAAGGGTAAAATAAATACCAATGGGTAGGCACTTGGTCTGTCGTTCTTTGTTACCTCGCTGGGAGGCTAACATCCCCAGTTGGAGCTCATGTTATCACCATTAAATTTTTTGTGTGAAATCAAGATTTCAGGACTTAGCGAGGTGGTAAACCGGTTTGGAAGCCCGAAAAACTAGAGGAAGGGGATAACTCTGGCAGGAAAAGGCTCAACTAGCGGGGGCGCTAAGTGGATGGAACCTGATATGTTGCAGATCACAAGCTCTCTATATCGACGGTCGAGGATCATTTCGGGGGGAGAAGCTGCGCGTAGGATAATTTCGAAAAGCGGGCCGAAATCTAAACCACGGTTTTTAGTTGGGGCTACGTGGCGCCACTAGATGCATTTTAGGGTGAAAAGAGGGTTTCCCCAAACCACTTCCTAATGCCCCCGAAATTTCGAAAAGGTATGATAGGGAATTTTGTTGGCTATTTTTTTTTTCAAACACTTGACCATTTGAAACTTGGTGCGACCACACTCGTTCGACTGCAACTCAACAATACACCATCACACGCCATTTCCGCTCATTTCCAGGAATTTTTCATCGCATCCATGGATCCTATCATAACTTTGGTAACAGAGCAAGACCCTTTGGTGAATTAAGAATCCCTAATTGACCGATATTCAGATGTCTTTGACACTGAAATCACCATTTCGCCCATCTCTATGTCCAGAAGCAACCTGTCCGATAATGTAGGAAGCTGTATACCATTCCTTGAAGCAGTCCAGGCCACCATAGTCCCGTATGTTGTCGAAGTCGCTTTCCCTTTCCATAAATTCATAGGTTGGTGTGCAGAGCAGTATTCACATGAAGAAAGAGTCGTCGTAAATAAACAGGGGTCTGAGGTTATGTGTAGGGTATAAAGTCTGTCAATTCGAGATTCCCTCAGTATACTAGAGTCTTTCTCCTCAGTGTCTGAACCTTTTAATGAGGAAAAGCTAATTAGATATACAGAGAATGTTCATTAGAGGTCCGAGATCTATTTTTACAGACAATTGTCAAACTAGAGCGTCTTTCAGAGAGTCTATCTTTGCCAATGAATGCGAGTATAATGGTTATTGGGGTCCAATGGGTTTCTTCCATGTTGAGTCAAATTTTAGGTCTAGATAATTACATACAGGTGGTCGAAGTCATGATGGGTTTCCTGTTGACATTTTTTCAGTCAAAGTCTGGTCTGTTAGTCTACATCAGTTTTGATCAATTCATAGCTGATAACATCCATAAGCAACTAGTGAATTTTCGCTCTCTAAGGTACTTCAGATATTACACCTATTTGCTAAATATTTTCTTGGAAAAAAATAAGAGAGAATTCCCTGAAGGAGTATTTACTTCAACTTAATGTAAAAGTATTACATTGCTCATCTTCATCAACAAAGTCATGTCCAGGGCTTACAGTTTGATTTTTAACACCAGCTTACCTAGAGTTCGGGATGACATGAGGATCTATTTACAGCCAAATCCAGAAAACAGAGTGGGGGACTAGGTATTTTTCATGCATTCAACAGTAATATGGGTTTATGGTTGTCATGAATCCCCCTATCTATTGCCTATTTTTCTGACCCCTAGAGTCTTTTCCCTTGAATTCATCAGGAAAATAATTATATCTGAGACATAGCATTTCCTGAAATTGTGCAAAGCCTCCAACCTAGAATTCCCTTTTATCATTGGCCCTTTCATTGCCAAAGACAAATCTTGTTTATCTCAGATTCAAGCAAAGCTCAAAGATTTTGGTTTTACATAGCTACAAGGAAGAATATATGATCCACACCAAATCATATCCAAGAGAATATTGATGAAAAAACAGGCCCCTTATGAGCATGAACATGTTGAGGGTTTTGATAAACTGACAAACTTAGAAGTTTTTGGTGATATGGAAGAAATATTCCAAACAAATCAAACAAAATAGGTGGAGGCAACCCTACAACAATGTCAAACACAACAAGTGGAGACAACCCTGGAAAGAAGTCAAACACAACAAGCTCCCTAGAAGCTGATAGTCAAAGTCCCTAAGATGAGCGTTTACAACAAGAGAAGCAATTCAGAGGCCATGGGCACCGATGATCAACAAACTGCTCCTAAGAAGATGTAGATTACACAGTCTCCACAGTTAGTGGATTTAGAGAAGGAAGAGCCTAAAGAACAAGTAAATCTGGATATGGTGGAGAGTGGTACCAACACTCTAGAGGTTGAAAAGGGAAGAAAACTCCAAAGTGAAGGAATCTAAAGAACCTTTAGTAGCAAAAAACACATCTTTCATAAAACATATGGGAAAGCTTATCAATCCAAAGAAGATTTGGAAAAATAGTATGCTGAGAAAGGAAACATGGCCCTGGGTGAGATGGGGGAATTAGTCCCTGAAGTGGGAAATATTTCTCAGCATAAATATTCCCTGTTCACAGTAAGGGATATTGAAAAGAGTACTTTTATCATTGTAGTTATAGATGGAGACAAAGTATCTGAGATCAATATAAGGTATGAAAACATCAACGCTCCAGACAAATTCAAATTCCATAGGAACACCAATGATATGTTGTATTCTGACTACATGAGTTTGAGCTTGAAGAATTCAAAGCTTTCATCTTATGAAATGAAATTGGAAGGGAATTTGAGGCAAGAAACAACATCTAGCAGATCTTGGCAGACTCAGGTCAAGAGGATGGAATCTGAAGGCCCCCAATGGGTGAAATACTCATTGGATGAGAAGGACAAATTGATTCAAATCTTGAAGAAGAAACTGAAAATTTCTTCCATAGAGCATCCACAAACAACATAATTGGTTGTTCTAGAATAGGAGAATGGAACACTTCGTTAAGGGGCATTGGACCACAAGGCTAGGGCATTGCAGCTAGAACAAGAAAATGTGAATTGATTACAAGGGAAAACATAATTGCTAAACAAGGTTGTAGTTGTACCTCTTGTTGTAGAAGTTGGGCCAAACACTGAAGGTCTTGTCTAGGCCATGTCACAAGTCATCCTAAAAGAAGGAGAAATCAAAGGGATTAAAGGAAACATGGAGAAATTGAAGCAAGAGATGCAATCAAAGGATGAAAGAATGGCTCAATTTCAAAAGGAGAATGGAACCTTGCATGAAAGGATAGATAAGTTGAATATGGGATTAAAGGGAAAAGGCCTATTGCAGGGAGCCAAGCACATCATCTGGGACTCTATAGATGCCAAAGCTGCCAAGTTCAGAGTGTATTTGAATTTCATCAATGATAAAGACAACATGGCCATCACAACCATAAGCAGGTGCACTATTGTGAATGAGACTTTAGAAAAGAAGCCATCAGAATGGGCACAAAATTCCATCAATCTACTCAACTCCATTCCTACTGCAGAACTTCAAATTATTAGAGTTATATACAGAACCACATTGATTATCTAGGCCAGGAGGGTTATTTCTAAACATAACCTGTTATAATCAGTTCAAACCAAGAAAACACAGATGGAGAAAAGTGTACAAGAGTTTAAGGATTTGTTTGAAGAGTTGTTTATCAAAGGCCTCCCATCATTTTGGGATGGCAAGGGAAAATTATATGATCAAGAGGAATACAATGCTCTCCTCACTCAATGCAGAATGGATCACTCCAAGTTTGAAGCCCTAGAAGAAAATATGAAAGGAGCCACATTAGTGGAGCACATGATTACAAACTTTGAGGTTATGAATCAGTTCAAGATAGTCAAACTTGGACTGCGAGTCATGACATATGCTTCCTGTATTGAACTGAAGATCCTGATAAAAAAAATGATAGATTATGATATCCCTTCTAACTTGCAATGGAGGGAGATAGTATGACTGGAAAAGACAAAGTGGAATTTTCCAGGGTGCAGTAGATGATGTCCACGTGTCACTGAAGATGGAAGATCACATAGAAGACGAGAGAAAAACAAGTGGAAAATAAAGGAACCGAAGCATCAGAGGAGTTAAAATCCAGATCATCAAATGTTTTCTTGATAATCATTGTAATCGGTTTCAATACCGAAACTGTCATTTGTAATTATTATAATTAGTTACAGAAACTGAAGTGTTTCATTTCAATCATTGTAATCGGTTTCAAGCTGAAGGAACTCAAAATTGTATAAATATTAGGAGTTCCAAATGTATTAGGGGTTGGTAGAAGCGCAATGGCATAATTTTAGTTGTTTGGAACTCAAATTGTAATTTTCTGAAGCTGAATTGTTTACACATGCAGAAGTCTTGAATTTTCCATGAAAATATTCTAATGGTGGTGATATGAGTTTGTCTTCTCTCTTTGTATGTATTTCTTGTATTTCTGATTTCATTTTCACTGTCTTCTATTTAAATTGGATATTCAAAGGCCCAAAATTCATCTTGTGATGCTCTTGGCTGAAGAAATTTAAACTGTGTTAAGTTCTTCCTAACTATTTCAGAATTCATTTATCTAATGCTATGATGCATTTATATGTTTTATTTTCTTCCTACACTCTGCAAATTTACAAATTATAACTCATATTTATCGCCTCATTTAGCCTTTATCCTCTGGAGAGTTCTACTGGACAGTCAGTGATTCTATTCATTTTCAGAAGTTTGACTCCATAGCCCTAAGTGTCCCTCCCCTTTNCCTACACTCTGCAAATTTACAAATTATAACTCATATTTATCGCCTCATTTAGCCTTTATCCTCTGGAGAGTTCTACTGGACAGTCAGTGATTCTATTCATTTTCAGAAGTTTGACTCCATAGCCCTAAGTGTCCCTCCCCTTTATTTCCAAAAACATTATAACCCCCCCACCCAAAAAAACAAAACCTAGCCATTGATTTTCAAATAAACACCAAGTGACACGAGATATCCCTCTCTGAGCTGAGCAGGCTATTAACCAACTCTAAAGTTTGTTTGTAGGTTACCTTTGTTGTTTGTTTTATCAGCCAAACAAATTTATAGAGTGCTAACACTCTCCTTCCTCCGCCCCCCTCCCTTTCTCTCTACCCCTCTTTCTCTCTCTCCCACCACTCTCTCTCTCTTTCATTCACTCTCTCCCCTTCTCTCCTTCTCCCTCTCTCTCCTCCCTCTACCACTCTCTCCCCCTCTCTTCCCCTCCATCTATTTCTCTCCCTTATCCCTCTCTCTTGCCTCCCCTCCCACTATCTCTCCTGCTCTCTCTCTCCCTTCCTCCTTCTATACCCCTGTTTCTCTCTATCTCTCTAGCATTGCTTCCCTCTCCCTATGTAACGTCCCCGACCATCAAATCCACTATCGGGAAACACTACTACGCAGAACATTAACATACATATGTATATAAAATGCATATTAAATCAAATTAAGACATTTAACATAGAGTTAATGCCATCATACAAACTTAAACAAAATTAAAATAAATCCACTTGCAACATAATACATGATAATATTACAAGCATCACAGACATGCATTTTAATTGAAATTAAACACATAATGATACTTATCTTTGAAACTGTAGTAACTCCACCAACTATGTGCAGACCTTCCACAAACCTCCCAGCCTTAGACCACACTTCTCATCACGCTCAACAGTGGGTCACCCCCAAGCTGGGACTAAGCTCCACCCAAGGCAAGGGAATCCTATACTAGGCTGAGGTTACAGGAAAACTGCACAGAGCAACCAGAAGGATTCTATCTACAACTGAGGCGATTATTCAGGTGTCTGGTTCCTCAGAAGACACAGAACAGTTCACGGATTTCAGGTCTCAGGTGTGTGTGTGAATATTGCAAAGGTCAAATACAGAGGCCATGGGATTCATGGGAATACACTGGTCAGGTTCACAGTTCTATTTTCCAGGGTGTGTGACAAGGAATCAATGCAGAGGTTAAACACAGACTCAAACTGTTTAGACAATGGATGACCGAATCGAGGACAAACCCCCATCATGGTACAATTCTTGGGTTAAACTGCATGTGCCTGGGCTGACACATGTCGCCCATGAAGATGCATGCACTCCATCAAGTATGCGTTCCCTTTTCCAGGAACTTAGGATAAAAGTATAACTTTCACACCACTTTGGAATAATAATAACTTATTATTCCCAAGGACTTAAGCCCCTAATCTTAGCCCCTCTTTCCAACCTTTCAACCACTTTTCCCTTACCCACCTTGTGGAAGCTTAGTCCCCCATCACTCCTTCTTCGTGGTCGGTCTGCAGGTAACGATGTTTAATCTTTATTAATGTTATGCATAATTACATATACAAAAACATGCTCCTGTGTTAAGAACCAAATATCAATATAGCATAGAAAAACCTTAGAATAAGTACTCAACTCCTTGAAAAAGAGAGAAATTCAGATAATAAGCCTCTTCGAGGGGGTAACCTCCTTATGCACACATAAATGTACAATTACAAGATGTTTCCAAATGAAAATGTCTCCTTGGTATATATAGGATACTAGGAGGTATAATTACAACTAATGGACTAAAGCCGACATAAATAAAATAACATTAATAATGTAATATGTCCCAATTAAGGGGTAATGAGCCATTATTTAGGGCTTAACATGCCCTTCCCCTTGAGACAAGTGTTGTCCGCAACGCTTGAGTAACTCTGGATGCTTCTGTATAAAAGAATCATCTTCCCAAGTGGAATCTTTAGCCGATAGTTTCCTCCATTTAATGAGATACTCTGAAAGGGATCTATTCCTCAGATAGAGAATTCTTGTGTCAGTGATGG
>SNQJ01S0186950.1:4133-18529 GCA_010110895.2 Picea sitchensis
TCTATGTTTGTTTGCAGCTTTGGAAAGTTATCTTTCACACCTATTCCAAATCCCTACAACTAATCTCATGTAGGTTTGCTACCAGAAAATATAAAAATTTCTAATCAATTTTTATAAGCGCTTTATTTTAAGGTTGTTATTACTCAAGAGGAAAATGGCGTGGACTAGATGATGTTTTGACAACCTCTAAATAATGCAAAGAAATGAGAATGCAAATATTTCACTTTGATGAAAGCTATATTACAAGAAGGAGAAAACGTTTATCATTCCTAGATGCACAATGTCTCAAATTTTTTATTAAACTCATCAATATCAAGATTCTCAATAAAGGATCAAAAGAGACTATACACCAATACATGATTCTTGGCCCCCCGATCATGAGGGGGAAAAAGTTTTAGAATTCAAGACTAAAAAATGCCAAAAACCATGCAATTTCGCTACTTCAAATGCAAGTACGCCCCCAATCTAATGTAAAGCAAGAAATTAAATATTTTTTGTTTCAAAGATAGCTAAAAGCAATAGCAAATCGATATGAAACAAAGCAACCCAAACAATTTTCTCTTTTAACACGAGCTATTCAATAAAAGAAAAATAAGTTATTTCACCAAACAATTCTAAAGAAAAGCAATTCTTTGTAATTGAAAGACACTCAAAGCAAGAGACCAAATATTTCAAAAGAAAACAAAGCAAAGATGTCTAAAAGTATCTCAAAAAATATCAAGCAGACTGTAAACAGTCAAATACAGGCTCCAAAAGTTCATCCCCGGTGATCAAAACAAAACTGGGCATCAGAAGACAAAAATACCCAATCAAAAAAATTTACAGGAAACAGTGCAGCCCAACAGTAGGGTACAGTGCAACGATTAAAGGTTTCAACAGGCTAGCTATGGGGTAGGATGTGGAAAGTACGCACTGGTCTAAACAGTCAGGGTGCGACGATCTAAGGTTTCTGCAGGCCACATATAGAATGCAGTGTGGAAATGCCGGTAGAAAAAATAAAATGGGAAAAAGGATAAAGAGTCTAAACAAACTTTTAGATCCAGAAAGTCTGGATGGATCACCTACAGATTTAGAAAACAGAACCCAAGCAATCAAAGCAAGAAAGCAAGGAAAACTAGGAAAACAATCAGTTCCCCAGTGGAGTCGCCAATTTTATTATCAAGCTAACTGTTAAGTGCGGACACAAATCAATCCCCCTAGATTCACTATGAAACTAGAACAAAACAAGGCAGTGCACTACTCTTTCCTTAGATTTCAATTATCAAATGAGAAATGGATCTAGAACATACCTTTTAAATATCGAAGTTCTGAATTTGCCAATGAAATCCAAGCTCCCTCACGAGGCTCATGGAGAAATATCTATAAAGAAACACAAGCCAACAAAGACAAGAACAACAGAGTCTATTTGATATGAAACTATTTACGTAATCAAGGAATCATACAATATTAACAAATAACATTCATATAGGAAAGAAACGTATATTTGTATTAAAGAATGTGGAAGGAAGATACAACCAAATGCCTTGATGTTGTTGGGTTCCTTCCAATAGTCCCTCGCTTCCCACACACTTCTTGCTCCAAGGATTCTGAGACCATGGATCTGATAGCTACTCACAATCTATCTTGACAAATCAAAGCTCAAAGCCAATATACAAGTTCCAAAAACTCCAAGCTACAAAAACCAAGCTCAATCCAACTAACCTTCTCCATGAGAGCTCCTCTCCTTTTATAAGTTGAAGAGGATAAGGTGAGGATGTTAGGATGGTCCCACTAAATCATGAAAGCGAGTAAGATCCAAACCGTTCGGAGGCCACCTCACCATAAAAGATTCTCCTTCTAGAAGCATCGAGAAGATGCTCGTTTTTCCCACGAACAGGAATTTATGCACCCTATCTATAGATCAGCCTGTGGAAACTCCGCAACCTAGCTTTAGAGCAAGGTGTGGAAATCAGCCATCGTCGCACCCTGTGTATAGTGCAACTTGCATAAATATTCGTTAATAGGGTTTTTACAAAGGAAAATACAATTTCTTCTCTCAAGGAAAGTTCTTCTCCCTTCTTTCTTCAGGAATTTAGGCCACTAATCCCTCTGAAGGAAACAGATAGGGTTACATCATTAACGATCATAGGGATGATGAAAATAATGTATAACAATAATCTGGTTATCTTTGATTCATACCAATTCCATGTGTCATTATACTTTTTTATTCCAGTTGAAGAGTGTTCTTATTGTCATCACATTATGTTCTTGGTACTCGTTGAGTCAATGCTGCCAAGTCATTTGGTGTGCATTACATTGTTCAAGGGAATTTTCACTTCAAACCATCCATCTGCAGTATTACCATATTCCATTCATGTGTCAGTCCATACTCATTTAATCCACCATCTCACATCACTTTCTTGTGTCAGTTTCGTGTCGATGATCGGTGATACATCATGGCCCTCCTTCGACAAGTATATTATTGTCGACTTCAACAGATTATCCATAAATTGGACTTAGAAACCAGTTGGTACCTTGGGACCTACATGCCTCAACAGTGGGCCTCCTCAATTTCAACAGTAGGTTTACACTATTGATCTCTGATCAAATGATTCCATGAATGTTCGACCTCAAATCATTTATTCACATTCGTTGGAATGTACTAAAAGTACCTTTGGAATCATTTCCATCATTATTGATTTCCGTCTCACTTGTTAATGATATACCTCAATGATTGGTAATCAAGTGGTTTATACCATGTTTGACATCAAGTCATATATTCACATGGCTAGAATTGTACCATTTCAGGATCGAGATGAAGACCCTGGGTTGGACGCTCACTTTGTTATGTGCTTTGTCCAACCTATGATGGAGATCATTTGAACATGTAAAAAATTCCAGTATAGTCACCATGTTGGTATTCGTACTGGTATATTTAATGTAACATAGATCCACATTATATTGATCTGTGGCTATGTTTTGTCATCTCGTAACTGCACTATGTATTTTTTGTGGTTGCAATCAGTTCATGTCATGGAGGTATGGATCCACATTGTATATCTAGTGGCTATATCCTTAGTCAGTATTCTCATGGATATGTAGTGTATTGGTTGGTGGCCATGCTTTGAGTCAACTCATATTCCGAGCATAGGTATGCTTGCCTCGGGAATGAAAAAATATATTTATATTGTTTGATGGTTTTTTGCAACTTCTGCCATGTTCTCCTAATCTAACACCCTTGCATTGAAAAAATTGTAAAGTGTTTCGACCATCAGTTTCTCTATGACCTCACACTTTAGGGGGCATCTGTTACACATAAAAAATCCACACTTAAGTGTCACGCCCTAAGTGTCGCAAGTGTCACAAAATGTCATATGCACCTTGTTATGTGTCGCATGCACATTGTCAAGTTTCGTATGCACCTTACCAAGTTTCACATACATTTTTCAAGTGTCGCAACTCTTTGACACCATGAACAACATTTTCCATGATCCCTAAGTCACTTTGGAGGAATAAACCCATCATTTCAATGTTAGAACCATTCTTTTCACTTGAAATTTCGACCATTTTTGGGGAATTTATGAGGGGTGGCACCCCCCTTTCCATGTATAGGGAGCATCGATTCTCCTCTTGCCATGTTAAGGGAGAACCACTAGTGCCCTTTCTCTATCTTAAGGGAAGCACCATTTTGGTTATAGGAAAATATGGTGAATCCCACCTTTTATTAAGGGACAAATCTGAAGGGATGAGGTTGTTTTGGGTCGAATCCTATCCTATGGAACTATCTTAGGATAAAATCCCAACTCATGGATCCATATCCTCAACCAATTCCCTAATTAGACCATGGTGGTTGAGACACCCAATCCTATAAATTGAAGGCATTTCCATGGTGCCAGAGGGAAGATTTCAGGTGTCAAACCTTTGATCCCGGGAGAAAGAATCCATTGAAGTATCAACATTTTGATCTCAAGACTTTCATGCAAGGAATGGGCAAGGATATATTGGAGAAGATTTCTATGACATCAATGTGATTTTTAAGTACTTTATTTTGGCTTTCCATTCAATATTAACTTGGCCTATTCCTTTCTCTATTGTGTTCATGATATTGTCTATGCTTCATTTAAATAGGGTATAGATAGATCTGGTTTTTATATAACAAAATAAATATAAGTAAGAATCTTTTCCATTTTGTTTTAGGTCTCTTTGATCGCTGAAGGAATTGGAGCAGGGAGGAAAAAGGAAGGATCAACGAGGACAAACTTTGGTAAACATGTTAGTCTCCCTCCTTCTATCTATAGGTTAATGGAATAGATCTATAAGGAAAGTAGCAGCCATTTTTTTACTTATGTATTTTGATCAAAGAAGTGGTCTTGGTCCAAAGGGGATCTTAACCTGTCCGCAGGGTAATATTTCTCATAATAGTACCTCCTCAGGGAATACATCTTTAAATTACCACAATATCAGTCGGTCCTCAATCTTAAGCTCTTTACTCTCTACGACATTGAGCACTTGTATTGCTTACAAGGGACACCCTCTTTGACTAAAATTCTTGAGTTGCAATGATGATATCTTCCTTACCAATATGGGATTTTGAATGACTTGCAACACTCTTTCATTGCCTTCTTCATATTCACATTCTAAAGTCTTTTCATGGTTATTTAATATTGCCTTGTGGAAATATAACCAGTCCATGTCTATCAACACATCATATGATCCTAAAGGTAGGATGTTTAAGGTTTCTTGTGTGTGCAGTCCACTCATTTCCAATGACATACCTTACTACCTTCGTTACCTTTCTCGTAGTCCATGTGGTTAAGTGAACCAACCATGATTTTGCATGCTTGTTTCTCTATAAGGCACATGTTTCAACAACTTGAGGTGAAACAAAGTCTAGGTTAGAACTAGGGTCAATCAAAATAGAAATAGTTTGCTTGGAAATTATACCTTCCAATTCCACCACAAAAGCTTGGTGGTCTGCTTGTCGATTCTTAATATCTCCATATATCCTTTGCACACTCCTGGCCACATCATTTATTATAGTAGCCTCCTTCTTCCAAATTCCAGTTTTATTCTTTCTCTTCCAATCCTTTTGAGGCCCCTACCTATGCTTGGAGGCTCTTCCAAGGTATTAGGATCATAAAAATCAATCCTATCCTAATAGGACCGTGGTAATCAATTGAGGAAGAATTTTTTTTCTCACTTTCTTGTCCTTGAGGCAAGGAACATACCCAAACAAATCTAATAAAATTTTGGTGTAAGCATCCATGGTAAGTTTCCCCAACTTGCGTTTTTGGAACTTCTTAATCTTACCATCATAATACTTTTCCGATAGATATGCCTTCCTGAAGTATTTATTGAACTATTTCCAGGTCAACTTTCTTTACTTCAATCCCTTGACTTCTTTGAGGTCCTCCCACCACATGGAAGTTCCTCCATTCATATTGAATATGGCTATATATGCCTTTGTATTTTATAAGTAGTTGTGTACTAAAACATACTTCCTTAGTCCCAACAACCAAGGTAGGTGTCTTACCCTTCTTGAATTATTTTGTCAGAGAACTATGTGAGTGTCTCTTTTTATTGCTCTTGTGAACACTTGAAATAATGCCACTACTGGACATTTATTCTATAGTGGTCTCCCCCAAATGAGTCTGTGGAATTATCTCCACTAACATTTCTTCTCTTAGCATCTCATTGCCATTTCCTGGAAGAAATTCTTCCCACATTATTGTGATTTCGTCCATGATTCTAGGCATCCAAAGGTTGTTGTAGTCCCACATTACTAATGGCTGAACCCTATTGCAAGTTATTTTGAATCTCGGACAGACTTTGTAGTAACACTACATTCAACTATGCTTTCTCACCCTGAGCTATCACGATCCTATCATTATCTTCTTTCAGACTTCTTACTATGGCTACCAAATAGGGAGGGGTTTCTCATGGCCTCATGTCATCATACTCTTCATCTCATAAGTGTAAGGTGTCCTCCATACTATGTTACACCATTAAATTATGTTTTCCTTTAAGTATTTCCTACATGCTGAAGCAGTGAAACAATATTATCCATTATGTTTTAAATTAATTCACATAAATTTCTTGGCCTTATAAAACATCAATATATCTTAGTAATCCTGAACAAGGATTCCTCTCCTTTTTATCATTCTTTCTCAAAACAACTATTAATACTCACAATTAAATCACTCAAAAATAGAGCATATACTCCTATCATAAAAAAAATCTTAAATAGTCATATGGCCTTTGGTGACCCACGTCAAACCTAGTGTTTGAAATCTTCTCTGATACCACTATGTAGAACACCTGATCCCCTAAAATCTCTTAGGCTAGTGGGATGTCATATTTCCACTTCCATTAAGCTTCAGATCTTGATTTTACACCCTTTGTTGACCTTTTTCTCTCGTGACGTGCACGTGGACTTATTTTTCTTCCACACAACATGCAACCATAAAAAATTCATAGACTCAACAATCTTCATTGCTTAACAATTCCTTGATGGAATACAATCTTCATTGCTTAACAATTCCTTGATGGAATTCCACTACACAAGCCATGGATAAATCTCCCTGAGCAGATGACTCTGACTCACCTTGTCCAACCATATCTATGGTTCATGGTGAGTCAGGTTTTCTCCCATTGAGTATGCAGGTCACACTTCCCACATTTTCCTTCCCCATTGAACTTGTCTGATGAATCTATCTTGGACAGATCCAACAATCTGAGTGGGGAAACCAACGATCCTAATATTCTTGACACATCAAAGTATGTGACGATTCATGCCTCATTCATTCTCTACTTAATTATTGCTCGATGGGGTCTACAAACAAATCTACAATTGTGATCATATTGGGCTGAATCACCCACATATCAACGATTCCTATTCTCTCAGACTTCTGCCATTAGATCTGTATCACTGCATGCGGTCATGAGACTTCCTGAATGGTTCTTTCAATGAGAATCACCCCTATGGATCTAATGGTCCTTGGATCCTCACATCCAATGGTCAAAGATTTATCAGATCTCACAACTGCTCAATATTTAACCGACACCAACACATCAAAATGGTTCCTTCTTCGTAATGGATCATTTTAGATCCAACAGCTCTAAACCTGTTGGCTTCAACATCAATATATCAATGGTCCTGCTTATCCTTGGCTTTCATCTTTGATATTTCCTCATTGGAAACTCTTACCACACATATTCTCAGAATTTCTCGAACTCCACTCTCTCAATAGGCTTGTCGGTTTAGTGCTTAGGGTGTTTATGGTATAGATCTCATAAACCCATCCTTCGATATATCAATGACTCATATAATCTTGGAACCCTCCCATAAAAAAATCATCATGACTTCATATTTCATGTTTTCCGAAGGGTTCACCTTCCAATAGGATTTTTCAGAAGCTAGGATCTCCTATGAGCGGTCATGATTAACTCTTCCAATTGAATCAATGACTATCATTCCCCCTAAGTTTAAACAAGGATTCCAATAGGGTTCAAGGTTGTCTCTGGACTTAGAATTCATGTAGTCTTTATAGACACTTTCCTATAGGGGTTTTAACTCAACTTCTTTAGGGTTTTAAACCACTTCTGGAAAGAAAAAGACACTCTATCAGGGCACCCAAATGAAGATTTTATATCCTATAAACTTTCCATTTCAAAAGGGGCAGGAAAGAAAACACAGGGTTATCAACATGCTCTAGCCTTCCTCATGAAATTATCATAGTTGATTCATTAGTCCTATAAGGGGACATTAGTACCCTCCATTCAACTCATAACTAAAAATCATTCATCATTGTTAGACCATTAACATGAATATAATTTAGTTTACAATCATTAACAAACATTCAATTATCATATTCAAGAAAACACTTACCTGTTTAGTTAAGTATTCCACTAACTGGTCAACTGAGGGGAAAGACCTTTCCACCCAACCATAGGCTATGTTGCGCTTTGTCTTTCTAAAACAAGCCACCCCCATGCCAGGACATGTTACCACCGGGGGAATCTCCCAGTTGACTATCAAGTCAACAACAAGATCAAGAAGGTTACTCTCCTTCACTCCACTAGAAACAACAAAAGTTTCCCTCTTCCCACTGAGCTCAGAGACTCCATGAGTTTATTAGGTACCTTCCCAATTGGATTTCCTTTGCACAAGGGAGTCCCTTCTCTGCTATATAGTCCCTCCATGACCTCCCATTATAAGTGTCGATTTATTTCCAGTAAGCACCAAGTCATGACCCTCTTTTTCTTCAGTATAGATATGGGTCTTCTTTGTTCTAGGGTGACCATTCAAGCCTTGGGAAAGCTTCATATTTTCCTTAGGAAAATTTCCTAGTCTTTTGTTGCTCAAATATATATGTGTGAGCTTTGTCTTCTCACATGATTTACCATCTACCTGTGGGTCTATGAATCATCTCCAACATAATGTTCTCTATATCTTTGTGTGAATTGTGGGTTTCACGCTCCCGTCTTCTTGTGCTTTCTCTTTGTGTGTTGTACCCTTGTTTCTGTGTGGATTCACCGTGAGTGTGTCACCACACTCTCTATTGTTTTCCTCTTCCTCCTTATTCCTTCTCTTTTGTTGGAGAATCCTATCTACTCCTAGGGATCCCCATTAGCTTCTGTCAGAAGTAAGCTCCAGGGTCAAGCTCCTGAATCGAAGGGGAAACTCTTTGTGTACCTCTGGTTGATGCTATAGTCGACCATTCACCCTTTCAAGTACCAATTTAGAAGGAAGTTATAACTTCTCAACTACCTTGGATGAATGCCATTAATGGGTTCCTTTTAGTAAAGCTAGACATGGTATGTTGTACATGTTTATGTCTTCAACTCATGTGGGTGTAGGCTACATTGCTAGGAAAGCTTCCTATTTTTCTCATTAAAACTTCCCAATTCCATCTCACCATTCCCACTCATGATATCATGGTCAGTACTATAAGGCTTCCCTTCTTAGTCAGTTGTCTGGTGTTTTCATTAATCATACACACAATTACAAGCTTCATTAATCACAATAAATGAAGTCTTAAACATGATTACAATCTTGGGGGAAAATATGGTGTTACAAGAAATGTGTTGGCTTGACATTAGCCCATTATAAAGAGAACAAGATTCATCTCTTTGCATGGTGGAAAAACAAATTGATGTGAAAGGGTTATCCTTTGGGATTGCAAAGGGTGAGTTTCTTTATACATCGTTTTTGTTGAAACAAGTCGGCCCTTGCATTCACTCTTTGCATGCTAAAGTGACAAGTTAAATGAGTCCATCTTGGGTTTTTATTATTTTAGGGATGATAGTCTCTATAGGATAAGAGAATAACTAGTCATTGAAAGTGTGCCAGCGATTTGAACCTTAGTGTATTTTTGGGTGAGCAATAAGTACCCAACTGTATATCATTTAATGCTTTTCATGTAGATGTGTACACCATTAGATCTAAAGTAACTTTAGATCGAATGGTGTACACGTCACCATACAAATAATTAAATTCTCTATATCTAGGTGTTTATTTCTCGTTGTATTTTTGCATATAGTTTTTTTATTACACAACAATTTGGTTGGTATCCATTCATTTCTCTAATGATTAATAAACAAATATCGAAAAGCATCACCCTTTGAAGTTGCGAAGAGTGATTCCTATTTATGTTGCTCTCATTAAATGAAAGGGTTCTTGCACTTTCTCTTCATGCCTCTAATTAATGAATTCAGATATATCACTTTGATTTTCAATCAATGCATGTGAGGCTACTCACTCGCCTTGGATGTGAAATTTGCCTAATATTAGGTCTTTCACATTGAAGAAAGAAAATCACCAAATTGAAAGTGAGTAAGCTTGTCACTCGCATCTTTATTGTTGAAAGGGAAATGAACTAAAGTTTTTCCCCTTAGTACTTCGAGGATCGACACCAATCTATAAATCACCCACTAATAGTCACCCATTGATAGAGAATTTCTCCAAGTACTATGATCGAGTAAAAGTAAAAAAGCATTGGTGGGAAAGTGAGAAGGTATTTTGGAAGTACCGAAGTGACACTTATGCCACCATTCACTTCAAAAAAATGATAGATATAATAATAATGATGCTAATCTAACTCTATGAGGCGAAGTATCGTACACATATATTGGAATATTGGGTGACCTTGATGTACTAGGTACTGAAAAATTAGCTCGGTTCTCAACTAGGTCAAGATAATTTTATCTAACCTAAACATGAAAACCAAGAAGGTATTGAGTACTCTTGATGGATAGGATGATGAGTTTTATATGGAATATTACCTCATGGATATGTGTCTTCCTTGAACACTTTCCTAGGGATGGGTTGGACTTGGAAGCTTCCTTCACAAACAAGTCATGTTTGTTACCAAGATTTGTGGATTTAAAAATATTTATCATTTTGTGAGAATATATGTGATAATTTATTGGGCCCTCTTTATGAGCTCACTTTTTCTTGACCATGTCCATAATTTTCAGAGGGAGCCTTCAAGGTGTTGGAGTAGATTGGTTATTGGTATGTTGAGAAAATAGTAATTATTTTTGAATCGATGGTTTCATAGAGTCTCCTCATCTACCACCCATGCATGTCCCGAATTGATTGGTCTTGAGAGGAGATAATATATTAGACAACAAGATATGGAGGAAACATGGAATTAGAAGGATACAAGATGGGAATCTTTGAACCTTACCCCATCACCATCACAATTTATGGTCTTTCCAATTTCTTGTTTGATAAACAATAAACAAGAGAGAGATATTTTATAAGTTACAATATAATACTTTCAAAGTGCGTGATCCATTTAAGAAGATAGCTAATCATTTATAGTCTCAAGGCCTTACTTGGCCTTATTACCATGTGCATTTCCCCAAGGAAGAGATGGATCAAATAGCCTTATACTTTGATCAATTTATAGTAATAAGAGAAGGGGAAGTCAAGAAGCATTGGGCACTTAAGGACTTTCTCCACTTGGACCCAAATGGTATAAGCCAATAGGATAAAGTATGTTCTTCCATTGTATACCTAAAAGGTACCAACATTGTAATCAATCCATGTAATAGTATTGAAAAGGTAGACCCATTTCAATACCAAACAATTGAATCCAATAATGTTATTGATGGTGGTAAAGACACTAGCACTAATATTGGCAAGGCACCTCTTGAGCCTACTAAGATAGCCTTGGTTGAAATTAAAAATCTAAGTGACACTCAATGATCCAGTAGGATCTAAGGAACACTCACAGAGTTCTAGGAGGATCTGGAAGGCTCATAGAGGTCCCATGGGTTTTAGAAAATCTCAAACTTACAATGTCTCAAATGATCAAGAAAATGACATCATTGTGTAGAGCTCGTTGTCATCTTTCCAACGACACAAACGATGCGTCAAATGGAGTTCATATGAAAAAGTTATGAGCGATCAAAGTTCAGGTAAAACAGGAAAAGTCAAAGGTCAAATTATAGGGAAAATAAATAGGTGACACGTGTCACCACTACAAGGGTGACATGTGACACTTACTTGGTAGCTGAATGGGAAAGGTACAAGTGGATCAATTGACAGTTGACAAGTGGCAGTAATTGATGCAATCCTAATTTGACATGTGGCATTGGAAGAGCCAATGAGAGGTCACCATGTGGCGACCCCTCATTGGTCGATATTGGCTAGTGAATATCAAAAGGTATGGAGTCAACAAGGTTCAACCCCGTGACCTCTATAGTCACCAAAGTCTTCACAAATCCCACTCTACTAACGTGTTACCACATGTTACTTGATAATGACATGGAAAACAATATATAAAAGTTTATTAAAAGTTTCATTTTGGTGGCTAAAGGGTTGAGGGCCTAATCCATCGACCCTTAGCCTTGGTCCATTACCATACCACATGGCCCATAAAACATTTCACATGGAGCTATAACCATATAATCCATGGTTATATATGTTACCAAAAACTTCATGTGATATATATGTGTGTGTGTATGTGTGTGCCACGTCCACAGGAAAGTTTGACGGTTATGATATATATATCATATGCTTTAACCATATGTCAAACAAATAAAAAAATGTAGAGATATGTGGTGGTTGGTGGGGGTAAAACCCCTAACTTACCACATATTGAAATAAGTTTTAACGAATTCCCCTATCGTTCAAGTTTGGTTACAAGAACCCAACAACTTGTAATTAAATGCTATCCACTAATTCCAAAATTTGGTTAGAAGGGGAACCCTATTTAATGGCATGCAACCCAACACAATGTACACACAATTTAATGCTAATTTTTTCCCTGTAATTTGTGTCGAGGGTACACGACACTTGAGGTAACACTGTAAAGCGTGTCAGGGGAACCTACAGAATTTCAAGTATTTTATATCAATTTTGTACAATTTTTCTCCAGGAATTCAATGGTGCACTGCATTTCTACATTTGAGCAATGGATTTTCGGAGTGTCTTCAAAATTTTATTTTTGTAAGCCTATATTGTAATGTAATTTGGAATTTTGAGATGATGAAGAATGATCATGCTATTTAAAGGGACTTTGAATATGTAGTGATGTATGCCATTTACATATGTAATTTGAGTTATTTTAATTTTTGTTGTGTCATCTCATTTACAGTTCAAATTGATAATCAGTTTATGGGTTTTATGGATAAGTAAGACATTCAAATGATATTTTGCAAATATTTAAGTGATCTTTGTTTACTAAATTTGGTTGGATGTTTATGTGTATTTAAGAATTAATTAGCATCTAAATATTTTTGGGTTGAATTGCTATCGAAGTTTTGTTGATATTTTGGTTCAAGCTGGTATAAGAACTTTTTTTTTATTTTCATATCATGTGGTATCAAGGTTGGTTTTGATGTTTATTTGCAAGTAGATGCTTACTCCAAAACTCAAGTTTGGTAAAGGATCATTTGAAGAATACATTCTTGAGATTGGTTTGAGGTGTGCATTTCGAAAGAAAGAAATGGCTTCAACAAAAGATAGGGATTTTTATAATCCAAATCCTTTCAGTACTGAAGAGGCATTTTTTTCTACGTTCATGGAAATGAAAGCGATGGTGGAAGAAATGTATGAGGATCAAAATAAGGCCAAGAGAACTGGTGGTAAAAGCAAAGAAAATCCATATAACTTCAAGTAGTATTCAAAGAAGCCACATAACTTTAAGAAGACAACTACAATGAAGAAGAGAGAAGAAGAGAAGCCTACATGTTCTCATTGCAAGAAGAAAATACATAAGGAGGCAAAGTGTTGGAAGTTTCATCCAGAATTGAAACTGAAGTGCGCTTAGCCTAGAAAGGGTAATAAAAAGACCATGACCATCCTTGCACCAACTCAATGTTAGAATATAATGGATGTGCTCATTTTACCATTGACAATATCGCTATTGTCACCCAACCATAGGCCGAAGCCACCCTCCAAGCACCTTAACCTTGACAGAGAATCACTTCGGAAGCAAACCCTAGGCAAGATATCCAAACAAAGGGTAGCACACCTTTCCCCAAGGATAGCGCACCAACAAAATCTTATCAGATAGTCCAAACCCTAACCAAGAGATAGTCCAAGCCAAACATGATCTGCTAGTTGCAGCAGCTGCAATGACATCTCTCCTCCAAACCTGCGCACAAAAATGGGCACTGCAATGCGCGCAAGTGTTGCTCTATAATTCTGAGACTGCCTGCCAGAATGAAGACTGGCCTCTTGTATTTATAGTAATTCTAGATAAATGCCTGGGTCGACTTCTCATTCTGGGTATCTGTCTATTCAGTATATATTATGTCTTATGGCCAACTTCTTCTCTTGGAGGCTAATAACCTAATACAAGTTATCCTTTTGAGTCGACATGTCTTCTAGGGTTATAAACCAACTCATTAGGGTTTCTTCTTGCTTCCCAGAGTATTCTATTATTGTCAGGTTTACACGTGGAGGTAAATATCTCCCGCAAATACCATAATATCAACACTTCCTTCTAGCTAGGGAGGTATTATAGGTAATGGTCTTGAGCACAAACATACCATTCACCCGGTAGCATCAACATAGTTGTCTAGACTATCTCATGATTATATCATGAGCACCATCATCAATATCAGTGTCATCAGTTGCATCATCTCTCAAAACCATACTCTATCTGAGTAATCAGACATGATGCTCACTCCAAAGAGTGACACAAGATCCATTCTTCTAATCTAGAAGAATAAATGTTCTGAAGCATTTTCTGTCTGGGAAATCTTTGTTCATTGATCATCCATCTAGATGATAATCATTTTCAACAATGTTGATAGTATTCAAGGCAATCAGAACAATATCATTCAATAGAACACAACTGTGTCTATCCATAGTAGTACACAACTACAATCCAGTGGTACACTACCACACCAAGTAGCACATAGGTACTTGATCAGTGACGTGTTGGAAATACTAAAAC
>SNQJ01S0186953.1:14074-32603 GCA_010110895.2 Picea sitchensis
CAGTTCTCTCAAGCTCTCTTTCTCAGAACAATTGTACCTCTTGAGTCTCTCTAAGGATATCTATCATCCTCCCTCTAACATTCTCCTTATGAAATCTAATACAACATCTCCTTTACAAAAGAAGGGCTCTGTGAGCTCTTCCTCTCTCACCTAACCTCATCTATTACATTGAAGTTTCATAAATGTTCACCCAAACCTAACTACGATCTAGGTCTGCTACAAGAAACCCTTTGAGGAAATCCAACCACTACCTGTAAAAAGGCATGGCCCAACATTTACATCCTTACAACACAAAAATCTATATAGGATTATTTTAAATTTAAAAAAAATGGTAGGTTTAATGCCTCTCCCTTTCACAGTTGCGTGTTTGCGTGCTGGCGCATTTATGAGGTGGAGCGATGCTCCTGCATCATAATCCCCTGCTAGGAAAAACATGTTCTCCTACTCATGAGCTCCTCTTCCCCAGTGTTGAATTCCTCCTGGATCCCAAATTCTTTTCTGGAGTTGTCCTCATGGTCCTCTCCAACTATGTTGTTGTTGTTGCTGCTTCTTTTTCCTCTTTTGTTTCATCCCTACTGCTACAATAGGCTCTCTTATTTTCAAATCCCTTTTTTTGATTGTTTCTTGCACTGACCTCAACATCATCTTCCTTATCCATTCTATCACCTTGTCTAGATGCTCCAGTGGCTAGCTCTTCTTATGCATTCTTCCCATGTTATCATTACTTCCCCTTGTGGCATTGAGTTGCCACACTACTGTAGACTTCAATTCTATAGCCTCATCACTAAGTTGTTGTTCAGTTTCCTCCTCTGACATATTGATTTCTATCAGCCCTTCTTGTGTCGGCATATATCCAACTTCCTCTAATTTCTCCCCTGACTGGTATGATCCTCCATCTGTCTCCAACTTATCTTGTTTGATGTGCCTACTTCTCTCCATGGATTCTAATTCTGTATACTGATCAACAAGGTTTATCCTGTCTGTTTCTCTTTCTGTTGCATGCTCCAGTGCATGATTGTCTTCTGGCAACCATCTGTTGGTTCTGGATTGTCCAACCAATCCTCCAACATCGTCAATTCTATATCCCATTGAGTAAGCATCTCAATTATGTTCTCCTCTTCTTCTTTTCCTTGGGAAGATTTTGATACCTTCTCCTTCATAATGACAATCAGTGTTGGTTGTCCTTCCATTGCTACTGCACTTTCGTCATGTGCATTGGCCTTCACTTGGTTGTTTCGTAGGAATTCTTTGATCCCTCCAATAATCAAAATTCTCTTACGATCTTTATCTTGGATGGTGAAATTTTTTAACTTGTCATCATCTTCATTCATGTGGTATGAAAATTCACATGAATTTTCACCTATCAATGCTCCCTGCTGACATGAGGTCACTTCTAAGCTCCCGAGACTTTTAGACAGTCTCATTTATTTCCTCTTTCCTACGTGGAAATTTGGGAATTCTCTACTACCCACCTGGCAGTCTATGAGATCAATCGATCCCATATCGTTTCCCACTTGGAAATCTAAAATTCCGGTACTGCTCCCCTGAAAGTATATGGTACCTCCACCTAGCCTCTTTCCATTTCCCACTTGGCAAATTTAAAGTCCATTTCTTCCCACTTGGTAGTCTACGAGATATTCATATGAGCTTTTCTCCTCCTCATCGCTGAGATTTCTCCCAACCTCTGATTCATAGATGTGTATCAGTTCCTCCTCTATGTCACTGAGGTTTTCAGCATGCCTCAACCACCTTCTCATCATTCTTCGTTTTTATCTAGCCAACAATTTCTTTACTAGCCACTTCGCCTTCTTCTTCATGGGCCACTCATACACCCAATGTGTTTTAGCATTTTGTTGCATCTTCAATGCTAGTTGTTCCATTCTTTCTCTTACCTCATTGATCTCCAGATCCATCTCTGGATTGCATTTCTTATTGTGGCCTTATCTTAGACCATGTTAATGGCCTTCAATAGCCATTTCCACCTTCTACCTGCCCTCATGGAAATCTTGTAGATTACTCTACATCTGCGAACATTTCCATCTTCTCTCATAGCTMACCCGACTGTTTTAAAAATATTTTGTTGGGTCCATGCATCAACCTTCTTACAGAATATCAATACTCTTCCTTCTTTTTACCTATTGTCTATAGGAAAACTCATGTTTATGATACCACTTGATGTTGTCAGATCATCTCCTTTCACCGTCTCTCCTTTGTCTTCTTTCTGTAAGAAAGGCTTGGTATTCTGATTACTTTCATTGCCTACAGAAATCAATTATGTTCTCTGATACCACCTGATGCAGCCCCCCTCCCCTTCCGGGGTTCTGTGACATCCCGGTCTCTGGATCATTCCAATATTTGAGTCATAACGACTCTTCAGGTTATTGAATGAACCCAAAACAATTATACATAGGCCCCTTTCCTTCCTTTGGTACAGGTCTTGTGATACCCGAACCTTTTGTCTCTATGTGTTCTGAGTGCTTCTCAATTTACGAGTGCTAGCTCCTCTTTACTAGTCCCTTGCTTCATATTTCCTTGGGTTTTACCCTTGTGATAATGTGCGATTGCGAGCGTGGGAAAGATTGATTTCCAACCAACCCGCTTTTCACCCCACAATCCTTATCGTGCTGATGCGTACACCGTCACTAAAACAATGGTTGAAATTGCAGCTCGCTCAAGGAATATTATCATTCGATCATGTCCTAGCCCCACAATCCCTTCTTTCCATCGATCTCTGCTCCTTTGGCATTGCCTATGATCAATGATTTCTATGAATATTTGTTCTTCCCTTCTTTACTCTTTCCACGCGTCTCCACATATATCTACGATCTGTCGACACATAGTCCGTTAGAATCAATGACTGTTGTTGACTCCGCCTTTCCGGCCTTAGATATTTTCAACCCTCAAACTCCACTCTCCTCTGTGTGGAAATATCCCAGAGTGGAATATTTGTTGCCACCTATCCCCTGGAATCTACAGCCAGGATCTCTTCTACGAATCTGACCTTCGGGAATCTCAATTCTCAAATCCTCACCTCTGTTGACTGGGTATCTCCCATAGTGGAAGATATGTTGACATGTATCTCCCCAATCAATGGTTGTGCTCCCACTTCGGGACATTGGCCTTCTCAATAATATCGATGGTTCTCACACTCCCTTCTCGATCAACGATCAAGATCTTCTCCAGGTCTTCGAACTTTCCATCCTCTGCTTTTCTCTAGAGTTCTGGATCTAGCACTGTCTGTCCTCCTTTGCATCGACAGTTCTTGTCATTTTTCCTGCCTTACAGTTTTTTTATCTAGATCTTCTAAACCTATGATGCGTGTTCCCTCCTAGATCAGTGACTGTGATCTCTTCGCGTCTCTGGACTTCGAACTTCTCAACTTTCAACTTTTCTCTCTCCTCCAACTATGCTGATCTTTGATGCCTGTCCACTTGATCTCACGGCTATGAATCACTTTGGGAATTTACCCAAAGTTCATGGATTCACGCCATGTACTTTCTATATCGGACGACCCAGATTCACTTCGGGTCTTCATGTTTCGACAGTTTCAACTTTCAACCAAAATTCAATTGCAACTTACTCGAAGCTTGCGATATGCCACCATGTATCTCTCTGGATATAATGGTCTAGATCTTTCTACTCTCCGACGCTTTGGCTCTTAGGCAATCTAGCTCTTCATCTCTCTGGCACTTTGGCTCTCCATGCTTTGATAATCTCAAATTTAAAACCTTTAGAGATTCTTTCTCCCGTGCATATGAGCATTAAGACTTGTGCACCTTCCTTTGATCAGACGATTTTCGGCCCTTTGCGCTCAGATCCAATGAATGGGATCATTTCTCTCCTTTGTGCTCCCTCTATTCATTGCGCGTAGATATAATGGTCCAAGTTCTTCTCTACAACCGATTAGACAATTGTTCTCATTCCTCCTCCTGAGATTCCACCTTCTCCAGACTTAGAATATTTTTTCAATGTTCGAAAGGTCTCGACCTTTGAACTTCCTTCCGTGAACCGGACTCCTTTGGGTATCACTTACACTTCTGAAAGTGTTATTTCTTATGAGCTTATGAACTTAGAATAAGTCTGTCTCATATTCACTTCATGTGTTATCCCTTATAAGCTTGATCTCCTCGAAGATTTCAACCTCCAATGCACACCTTGTGTTCTCGGGATTTTGTCAAACTCAGAATCTGAAGGATTTCTTGAACAAGAAATACTTCTCGCCCTCTTGGTGTTCTTGTTCTCGATGCACTCCTTGCAGATATTTTTCTCACAGAGTGGTTAGTAACTCTATTTCTCCTGAACTCAACACAGAGTTCTCCTGTGCACACTTGCATTGGCTCAATGCCTACCTAACACACCTCTACAGAGTTCTCAGTAACTTTGCTTCTCTCTGAACTCGATAAAGAGTTATTCCCATGCACTCCTTTCACTTCTACTGATGAAGGTTCAATGGTATCCCTCCTGAGATTTCCCTTGAGGTTAAACCTTTGTCAACACATTCTTTGTGGACTGTGTGCACTCCTTGCACTTAGAAACTCAAAGACAAGAAACAATTGAAACTCATGCAATACTTCACCAGTTATGCATTCAAACCATGAAAATGCATAAAACCATAAAATGGACACAAATACATAAACACACTGTATGCAAGAAAAAATGCTTTTATATTATCTCTGTGTCTCTATACAAATGTTTAAAAAAACCGGACTATAACAAAATCCCAGTTCTCTCAAGCTCTCTTTATTATAACTATTCTACCTCTTGAGTCTCTCTTAGGCTCTCCATCATTCTCCCTCTATCATTCTCCCTATGAAATATGATACAAGATCTCCTTTACAAAAGAGGGGCTCTGCGAGCTCATCCTCTCTCACCTAACCTCATATATTACATTGAAGTTTCATAGACTTTTACCCAGACCTGACTACGATATGGGTCTACTACAAGCAATCCTTTAAGGAAATCCAACCACTACCTATACAAGGGCATGGCCCGACATTTACAACCTTACAACACAAAAATATGTATAGGATTATTTCAAATTTTAAAAAAATGGGAGGTTTAATGCCTCTCCCTTTCTCAATTGCATTTTTGCGTGCTGGAGTGCTGGCACATTTGCTGATGTGGAGCGATGCTCCTGCATCACAAAGTCACATAGTTAACCATTTCTATGATTGATACTATGAGTAAGCTCTCTAGTATTTCCTATGCGCATTATGCTTAACCATTCTAACCCGTATTCAACTCATTACATGGTATTCCAATATCTGTTCTATATACGTAATAGTTATGAAATCTCTTCTATCTCATATCTATATTGTTACCTCTTGATTACTGGCATGCGAATATTATGGAGATAAGATACCATTTTTATAGAGACATTATCTATTATATAAGCTCTTAGTTATGAATATAAATAAGCCACCAATTACTACCATTTCTTTACTAATCATGATATGGATTGTAATAATAAGCTAATCTGTAATATTGATCTAACTAGTAATGACTCGAATACTAGTACCTATGAATGAGCTAGTGTGATTACTGTAATCAAAGCAGTGAAAGCTTAGTAGCAATGTAAGAGTAACGAAACCCATATAGAATGATTAACTATGTACTGTTGTAGAAAGTAAGTGTATATTTGATATAAGTAATGGTGATGATACTAATATCCATGTTACATAAGAGCTTACTAAACATATAAGTGAAATCGATTGTATTACTAGTATAAGGCCAATACGGGTCAATTGTTACCATTATAACTATAATTTCCCTTTGATTTCCATAGGTATTTATATTCCAAACATTACAGTAATGCTATATCACACATTAAGGTATATAATATTATCACATACAACTTACCTATACTAACTAAGCTCAATATTAATACCCTTTTGTTAGTAATGCTATATCACACATTAAAGTATATAATATTATCACATAGAACTTACCTTTACTAACTAAGCTCAATATTAATACCCTTTTGTTACTATATACCCATATCGAATTAAACCACATTACCTTTATATCATAGGGCATAAGTATCACCAATATGGTTATAAGGCTTAAGCTTTACTCAAATTAATATGTTATACTAGTAGTAATACCATGATTAAGCTCTATGTAATATGATGCCATATGTATAAGTAATGTGAAGTATAACCAATAAAGTAATGAATATGATGGATCTATTACTCTTATTGCATATTACTAACACCTCTTGTTACACATTACAAAGCTCTAACCAATATATGATGTTTATATAAGAAAGCTATGTTTAACTATGAATACCATTGGTCTCTATTCCAATACAATATTGTTTCCATTAACTTGATATGATGTAATAACACAAACAACTGTAGTATTGATAAAAGCTAACCATATTTTCATAATTAGAGTGACTCTGGCTAATAATTATTTATTCATTACAAAGAGAAGTTGGTTACATATTATACATTTCTACGAATAGTACTAATCCCATTAAGAAGATGTGTAACTACTGGCTATAGGTTAATAGTGATCTGTCATTTTGTATACATGATCCTTGGATACTAGTAAGCTTACCTTATATTCATAACAACTTACACACATGAACAAAGACCATTGATATTAGTGAAGTATAATAACCATTACTATTGGAATAAAACTCTTATACTCTCCATGTTAGGTAATGAAAATCAATTAGATCTAAGTGCAATAAAACCAATACTACTTGTATTCAATAACTAAGCATGTTACTAGTCTCAGTACATTTACTTGATATCATGTTAGGATAGGTCATTATCTTGCTAATATGATTATAGTTTCAGCAAGGATCAACACCATGTAACTTGATGAGATTCACTTACCATAACTAATAACATTGGTTCATACTGTTTACATAAGTAAATAGGTAAATATTCTACATAGGGTATAACACTAAACAACTTGATAACAGTAAATGAATACATACACTATGTTAATCATACTAGTATAGTATGCTTTGTCCCTAATCAATATCTTAACCAACCTGATAAACTAGTGATTCCATATATGACCTTTGTATTGGAATATGAATGATTCCATATATGACCTTTGTATTGGAATATGAATGTATAGTTAAGAGATAAGGTTATATAAGCATGATCAATCTACTAGTCAGCTTCATACCCTTATCAATAAGCTAGAATAGGATGAATACATACACTATGTTAATCATACTAGTATAGTATGCTTTGTCCCTAATCAATATCTTAACCAACCTGATAAACTAGTGATTCCATATATGACCTTTGTATTGGAATATGAATGTATAGGTAAGAGCTAAGGTTATATAAGCATGATCAATCTACTAGTCAGCTTCATACCCTTATCAATAAGCTAGAATAGGATGATTGAATTTCATTACTCTTACTTATCACTCTATTGTAATATAAACACTATTTTATTTGGGTAAACATAATGTAGGAGTTGAATGTGGAAACATGAGCTTACATAGCCCTATATGATCTAGTTCATATTAATTACGCCCGTTCAAGTATGTAGCACACACCTTTTCCTTCACTCCTTGTGGTCCTTATGCAACCTAGTACTCCAACTTGGTGAAATAGGGCATTAGTGGATATAGTCAGTTCATTAATTACAGATAGTTGATGAAGATTATGGGTGCTTGATTACCATGAATAGTATTAGTAATGATAAAATACCATTGATTCAATTATACTACATGGCTTATTAGTTCCATACATGCCTTAGTTTTACCATATACATGAATAGATACCAATATATTATGGATATAACATGATGGTAATACACTAAGCTTCCTTATTTTTACCATATACATGAATATATACCACTTGATTAGAAATATAACATGATGGTAATATTCTATATGCCTTAGTTTAACCAGTACCATATCAAGATTAGTTGAAGAATGATGGAACTAAGGGACTAAGGGGAATCAAAGGTATGGATACTTCAAATGGAATATGCAATACAATAACAAGGGTAATGAGCTTAATAAATGTTGAACAAGGAGACTATGTATCTAATATAATGGCATGACTCTTGGCATAAAATGTTACTAGTATAAGATAAGGTTTGATTACTATTATTTCCATAATCTCTATTCCATATTAGGAATAAAGTGGTTAACCTATTCGATATACTTGTATTCATATTAAGCTCATATACGTAGATGGAGTATTCCCCTTATTTGATACGTATTAATACTAGTGCTTGAATTTCATATACTTGGTTATTACTCATACTTCTTAGTATAATATATATACTTACTATAACTAATCTTCACCTATTTGATAGGTAATCATACTTTGAAACTAAAGGGATATCAATAGAGTAATCAATATAAACACTATTTGATAGGGAATCATAGTACTATCTATAGATACAAGATCAATACTAGTGATTCATTAGGAACTCTATACGATGGAGAACATTATGACTCTATAGATAATGTACAACATGTTATATGTCAGACCTCTGATAGAACAAGCATCATATTCATATGAAATAAATGGGATTATCTTATCAGATAGCATACAAAGAAATCTTTAATCAATGGTACTTACTTCATGCAATAAGAGTTTAACATTTTCTCTTTACTTTTTCCCATAATATGTAATGGTATATACATTCATAATGCTAGCATGGCTGAGAAACATAATATATTCAATGTTTGTATGGCCAAGGATGATGTGGACTAGGTGGTGCATGTAAGAGATTTCTTGTCAGCAAGAAGTAAACACCTTAGAACATTGTTTAAATTGTAAAATGAAATAATGAGACAATATCAAGTCGTAAAATAAAGTGATGCAATATTGAATGAGAAAAATATGCCTTGTGTAATGTCTCTTCCATGAATGGCGAGAGCATGCTACCAAGATGGGTGCAGACATCTGCCATATCTAGAAAATCAAATAAATGTGCTCAAAGGAAGAAGGATGGAGTGTTGAAAAATCTTTATATGGGCCGAGTAGGAGCACCTTGGTGCACGTTTTGGACATACAGAGCCAAGGGAACTCATTCCCATTACTTGTGGATGATAATATCTCGATTGGTTGGCTATCTTGATGATATGAAAGGGTCCAACTTGCACCTAGATGAGTTAGGGTGCATATGAACCAAAGACAAGAAATGTGTTGGAATCATCACTACTTGGGTGAACCAAACAATGGATCATCTCAACTTACTTCCAAGAGGTGTGTTCCTTGTCATGAATGGGAAGACACCTATATACTTGGAAGGGGAATATGAGCTAATGCATCAATCTATCAATCATTCTACAGTCAATACAAGTCGATTGATTTGGTAGAAGTGAACAAGGTGGACGTACATTTGCAGTAGGGGGGTGATCATGCAAAGAAGGAAGGAAAATCAGGAAGTCAACTTGGCCAAGTCTACTTGTAACATTGTAAAGAACCATGAATCCCTTATTGTACTTGTACTTGTATTGTAACTGGTAACATCTCATATCATTATTTTTATACAGGTGTTAGGAACGTATTCATGCCACCCAAACATATAATTTGTGTCATTGTCACATTATTGTGGAGAAATCCCCCTGCAAACATGTGAGGACTCCCTTAGATCTATCCATGATTTGAGACTAAGTATAGGATAGATGAGCATATAATTTTCCATAGATCTATCAGACTTATTTATATCTAAGAAAAGAGGTAGAATGACATACATTTTTTAATTATTATCATTATGTAATCCTGACGAATGAAAATCTAGAGATCCAATTCCCACTCCTAAAACCTTCTTCCTTCATACAAAAAGACAACAAATACCTATCCTCAAACCTCTTCAAGAATCAAGAAATAAAATTCCAATCTATATCTAATATGATATACGCCAAGAAATAATAGATATATCATCTATGATTGAATAAAATAACATTGGAAGGAGAAAACCACATAGATATATATATTACTGGTGGATAAAAAGTACATCAATCAATGAATTTTACCTTGATTCGGGATTGAATTTATCATTGGCCCTTGCCCTAAATCCTCCTTATCCATCACTTAAGAAAGGATTCCCTGATATGAAAACCAACTCTTATAGAAGAGATGCTCTGAAATTTCTACATCATAAGTCTAATGTAGATTTTCCTTCCTCTTATCGTCGTTTGGAATGTCTTCTTTATATAGATTGATGGAGGAGGCTAGGGGATGCTTATAGATCTATAGAACTCAGTGAACCCAAAGTGTATTGAAATATCCCAAGATCATATCATGAGAGAAATAACTCACCCAAATTTTATCTCCTCATAACTCACCAAATCTGGAAGCTTACATGGGAGATCAAGAACTACAATGACGTATCCCAAAACTAGTCGTGTTTTATTAGTGATAAGGCACACAGATAGTCACACTATGATATTTTTTCAGAGTGTGAACCACCTCAAAAAACATAAAATCTAGAGAAAAAGAATGTGTCTCAACAAGAAAACATTAATAGGTCATCCATGTGTCCCTAGGGTGGAAAATATAGCTATAATAGATTCCCCCTAATGTGTGAGGCAAGAAGAGGAACTCATCGCTGAAACACATTATGATAATGATGAATGTGCGGTAGCATAAGGAACGAGTTAAAGATAAAGGAGCTAGTGACTAACTACAATCAAATATTAACCAAGCATATATAAATCATCCCCAAGGTAGGCATACCCATGATTGGAAGAGAAACAAAGCATGGTTGTGAACACAATACATTATAGATCCATGAATTGAAATGCAAGACCATGGCCATGAAACAATATATAGTGGATCCATGTCATCAAAGATATCATAGCCACGAGAAAATACAATGTTCATCTATGTCATAGTATGCATCAAAGTAGTCATACAAAGTGATATACTCCTTCACAACTTGGTAGGGGTAGCATGAATGAATGATGCAGCCCCAAATCTAAATTGTATGATTCTACAAAATGTGAATAAATGAGCTAATGTCAAGCATGGTAGAAATTTTCTTATTACCGTTCATTGGTATATACATCTAACAAATGTGAGGGACCCATTGATGATTAAAATAGACCCCAAGGTACCTAGTAGAATCTATTTAGTGTGAATAGAGGATATGATGTCAAAATGTCACAGGATCAATCAATCAAAAATCAATGATGTAAACCCATTGTCGATTGCAAGAATGTCTTCCACCAAGGACTATAATCTCGAAGTTACTAATTGGGTTTTATATCCTTATCCTATATATTATTTTGAATTCGATAGGAAGAGATATGTCGAAGGAGGACCTTAATGTATCCCCCATCAATTGACACAAAACATAGATCAAGAGATAATGTGAAGGAATATAATCATTCAGTAAAATTGACAAAAGGATAGTTGAATAAGATGGTCACCGAGACAAAAAATGGTTGACTCGGGATAACATCCCTTGAACACATAGCACAACATAATGATGACATGGCAACATTAACTCAATTGAAGCACTCATAGAGTGCAACAACATTTGAGGCATCAAAGAAATTTCCATCTTGATTGGAATAGTAACTAGCCAAAGGAGTATATGACTCATACTAATGGTACAACTCATAGGCAAGATATAACACAAATATAGTAAAATGATGCAAATATGTTACATTTTCAAGGGAAACATGACTAATTGTTGCCACGTTTTAAAAAATATAGATCAATGGTAAAAACAAAATCTCATTTTTTTCTTTTCTAAGTGTCTCATTCATGGTTTTACAATCATGAAAGAGAGATAAAAGTATGCTTGATGGTGTATTTTTCTTATAGCTTTACAAGTCTGAAAAGAAATAAATTTTCACTCAATCGTGTAGGATTAAACCACACTCCAAGACCTAATTGTGAGTAGGAAATACTACACTAGTTAATTGAAAAAGAAAGAGAGGAGAGAGAGAAAATAGAATCATTCTTCACACATAAGAGACTAAGAAACCAAATTGAATCACACTATATTAATCCTTGACATAGATGATTTTAGGGGCTAAATTTCGTCGATGGGATAATTTTCCATGATCTTTCCCAAAACAAAATTCTCTAATTTCCATTTTTTCTAAAAATGATTCGACCAAATTCCATAGAATAAAATGATTTTTTCTTAAAAATCGCGAAGATTTTATAGAAACTGTATAAATCCTTAGAAATTTGAATATTTTTACAAAACTATTGCCAAAAATTTTACATTCTTCATATTATGAACTAGTAAGATTAGCCCATGTTTCTACATTTTAATATAAATGTCCATCCTTAAAATTACCCCTAATCCTTGATCATGAGTACAATATACTTGACTCTCCATAAGAAGAGTAATGTGCAATAGGTTGAGGGTCCCATGTGCATGATATAGTAACAAAAGAAACCACTCTCACTAGCAACAATTAACTAAAGTCAAAAGTTGATAATAATAGGAAAAGGTAAAAAATATAGCTGTGAACTCAGTGAGAACTCTACATGAAGTAAACATGCATTCTGTAATAGAAACACTCTCCTAGAATAATACTAGAGTCCAATAATAGAACTAAAGTCCTAATTGAGAGAGAATTTCATAAATATGGAAAGTCACTAAAAATAGGAAATAGGTTAACTCCAAGATTAATATGGGTAATGCACACTTAATTAGGAGAATAATATTCTCTCTCAAGTGGGCTCTCTAGCCATGAAATATGAATTATATCCTAAAATCAATTAATGAAGTCGTCTTCCCTTAAAAATTAGGAATTTTTCTAATGGTGGTTTATGAGCATAGGGTTTTGGAAACCCATGGTATTTTCCCATGGTATTAAATATAGTAAGCCACCAGATAAAAATATACCTGCTATAAATAAACATGATATAAATAGAATCCCTCCTAAATAGTATGAAAAATGGAAAAAATGAGTATGTCACTAAGTATGTAGTTGAGCATGTACACCAACACCCCCCCTTAAACACAACCAAGGTGTGCAAAATGATGAGTTCCAAAAATATGAAGTCATTTTAGGTACTCATGTACAAGTATAGATGCACAAAAAATGAACAAAAGTGAGGTAAAGAGGGAAAACCTAGTGGGAATATAAGCCCCCCTCAAAATATGTTTCTAACAAAAAAAGGAATGGTAACATGTTTAGCTACTAAGGTGATGTATCCCTCACTCCTATAATGTCCCTCAATGAGACAAACTTTGGTTCAATGAAAGACTTAGTGGAGATGTCTTCCACATGTTTTGAAGATGGAAAAAACTGCATATCAATGACTCCATCGTGAATTTGTCCTTGAATAAAGTGCATATAAACCTTGATGTTCTTGGTCCGATGCCTATGAAATGGGTCAGTACACAACTTGATATTACTCTAATTATCACACCATATAATTGTCATATGATGAAAAATGAACTCCCGACTCTCTAAGAAAGTGTTACCAACAAGATATAAGGAAGATATTTTTGTATAGTGTATACCAAATCTTATATTCCCCTTGACATATCTAAGAATCCTCTTTGCTTCCTTCAAGTGAGGCTCATGAGGCTCCTGCATGTACCTGGAAACTGATCCAACTACATAAGAGATTCCCTTTATAGAGTGTGTAAGTTATATAAGACTCCTCACCAACTATCAATATCTAGTACAATCAACCAAAGGTGATGTACGAACATACACTAGTCTAACCACTGACTGAAAGAGTGTTGGAGCTTGCTTTAAATATTTCATCAGAAACTTGTAAACTAGATCTCTATCATACTTGTACTGAGACATATTGATTCATGAATCATTATGATTTATTTTAAGACCAATAATGTAATGAAACAGTTGCATACTTGTCCTGCAAAGCAGTCTTCACTACAATAATGGAGAGGGATGATCTCCTTGTGATGAGTAAATCATCTACATATAAAAATATCAGTAGAAGGGATTCTTTGTTCCTCATCATATATAAATTATGATCTCATCTACATCTAGTAAAACGTTTAGAGAGAAGATAAGAGTCCATTTTAGCATACCATTCTCAAGATGCTTGGTTGAGTCCATACAATGACTTCCTCAACCTACAAACTAATGATGTGATCCGAATTATTTTTGGCACGAAATGAGAGAGGAGATATAATAAAGAAATGTATATAGATATCGCAGATATCCAATAATATAACATAAATGTATCAGAGATGAAACCATAAAACAAAGATAAAGTAATACACAATTTTCTATTAATGAGCGAAAATGTACAAAGACTGTAAAAATACAGAGTGAAAGACTCGCTAGAATGGTGGCAACTTATCTCTAAGAGATGTGACGGCAACTCGCATTCATAAGAAGATGATTTTACAATGAGGCTCCAAAGGAATTTTCATCATAAATAAAATCCAACACCCTGAACTCGGAAGATGAAAAGAAAACAATTTTGTGGACCTCGTTTTGGGTAGTTTGGTGTATCAACTTCCCAGGGGTGGAACTTTGGCATGTGATTTCCTTTTGGGGTGCACGTCGGCTCGTTGGAAATATATCCTCAAGGATATTCAATTTGGGGGCTCAATTAGAGCCTTCAACTATCATTGAGAAGCTCGATCCCAAAAAACCTTCATTTTGGCCCTTAAAATGGCCCCAAAAGTTGAAAACTGCTTAAAATAGTAAATTACCAAAATTGTCAGAAACCTATTTTGAGCTAGTTGGAAAAGGTGGAAGGCCATTGATATCCACCTAGATCAATCCTACCTCCTTAGGAAGCAATGGTATCAATTTCATTGAGTGCCTATGGGAGAGGGAAAAGCGTTTGTTGAATCTACATCTTGATGAGTGTTGTGCTACTTATATGATTAGTATAATGCACTCATTAATTATCAATCTAGGATTCGTAATCAATAGAGTTACAAGACACCAATAAGAAAGGTAATTCTAATGTCATGAGTATAGAACTATTCTAGATTATGCATGCTGGAAACAAAGAAAACTAGCAAACCAAAACACACTTTGGTTGTCTTTCATAGAGAGGTTATCTACTCCATTATGGAACATGCAAGTATGAGATGGAGTTCTTTGACATATCAATTCTGTTATCTGACCCAGAAATCTAACTATGCAATCACACTTATGAAAGGGAAATCACACATCAATCATCAAGACATAGCATGGGTAGTTCAATAGTCAATATACTGAGTATGTTGTGGTTCACAATGTGTTGTTGTGAACTTCACTAGTTCTCCTTCAAGGATGTCTGACTACTGCTGCCAACATTCATGTCCATGAAACAAAATCAAATCCATAAAAATAGAAATAGAGCATATGAAAAATAGAGTAAGTAAATATCTCTAAGCAATGATATAATCGAAGCCCTAAACTAAACTATGTTGTTATCATCTGAAAGGATCAAAGCTTCAACTAGTCTAACATTTATACTATTGAAATCAACTACTAACACTAATCTATAAGGATGTTGACCTTTGTTGGGCGGTGGACCCTTGCCGCTTCAACAAGTTAGCGACTAGAGTCTACAGTAATATTTCTTTCAATCCACACATTACTCTTACTCAAACTTCAAAACATAGAATTAAACTATGCTAAAAAATCAACTCACATTCATTCATAACGATAAAGACATGGAGATAAATGATGTCCTTCTATTAAACTTCAACTCAAAATATCTTCTACAATATGTAACGTTGCTTCACATGTTGTGTTATGCTAACTCTCTACTACCTCCACCATCCTTGCCATGACTATTTAAACAGTCTTAGTCATGAAACACAAGGAGGTGAAATCTTTTACAGATCAGTCAATTGTCAAATTTATATATTCAGTTACATATTTTAAGCTTCATCCTCATGACACGAAGTGTATGAGGATGAAGCAATAAACAAACTAGCTTAACATAGCCTTGCTAGAGCTTTGATGATTCAGAAAAAATCCAACAATTATCTTGGGCACGATCTGGAGCTAAACATGGTATATTTTGCCTCCTGTATTGGTATCGGATCATGACAGGTGAGATTCGGTAAATTGTATTGGATCTGAACAACACGCAAGTGGGTGGCACTAGACTAGACCAGTCTACAGCCGTTGGTACCAGATCGCGATAGAGAATGGTTCAGTACTGGATTTGAATGGAAGGTGCGCTTGGTACTAGATTTGGACAGTGGCAATGTGGCGCATAAGTATTGGATGGCTCAGCTGATACATAAATGATGGACTCATCTAGAGGTCAAAGGCTACACGTGGAAATTTTTAAAACATTAGTACATGAAACATTTAGTCTCCTAGCTCAATAAACCACAAAATGCATGAATTCAATTATACTTTACCTTATGACCTCATCAATGGCTAATGGTAGTGTTCTTTGTCATTTATTCAATCTTGGGTAGGCCAAAAAGGTATAAATGAGGAGTATAATAGGGTAGTGGGGATGTCAATTTAGAGGCTCAACATTCCCCGATGCCAAAATCATTCCATGTCCTCATGCAACTGAAACAAACTCAATTTTTTTCAAAATTTGAGAATCCATTCTTTACTTCTGTGGATCAATGATGTTGATGGTTGAGGCTTCTTCTTTCAGCTCCCTTTTTATGACCCTAATGTATTGTAAGAGTATTAATACCTTCTTGAGCTTATTAGAAGTCTCTTCATGGTCGGCTTGAATTTGATGGATGGTTGCCTTCAGTTGCTCATTTTCCTTTTTGATATACATGTCCAGTAGTTGGTATTCCTTCACTTCTTGTTTGAGTTCCTGGTTTTTCTCTTGCATCTCCCCAATCTTTTTCTTCATCTGTTCTTTTGTTAAGGTCCTTGTTGACCCCATTGTTTCTGGCTGGATGTATTCTCTTTCCTCCACTTCCTCCCTCATCCGACATAAAGTAATAGTAACTTGGTCCTCATTCAAGCTAGGGATGTCATCCTGGATTGATAGGTCTTCAGAAGGGGAGGTAAGATCTATTGGTTCTTCATGTGTATGAGGATTAACAACTGCTTTTCCTTTCTTTTCCATGCTCCTTGTGGTTCTTGTACAAAGGGGTAATGGATCAGAGGTACTCACAAGATTCCTTTTCTTCTTTTTTGTTTGTGAAATGGTTATAGGGGATTGTTCTATAGACTATTCATCTTTATTTTCTGATCTATTCTTCTCTTTCCTCATAGTTTTTGTCTTATGACCCTTCTCTTCAAGTGCTACTGTTGAGGTCTCCTCAACTAATTTTTATTTACCTTTTGATTCTTGAATTTTAAAAATCTTATCGTCTGTGGAAGAGGGACCTGCTTGTTTACTAGCTTTATCTTTTTTTCTCACTGTTATGGAGGATGATGGAGTTACCTTATCTTTCTTGCCCTTTTTCTCTTGAGGTTCCTTATCTTTCTTTGGAGAAGGTCGGGCTCCCTCTACAGGTTTGTTTTCTGTGGGAAGGTGTTGAGTGATGAGGATTTTCCAACTAATCCTTGCTTCCTGATTTCATGTATAAATAACATATTAATAAGACCTTGATGATAAATGCTAGTCTTCTTAGTTTTGGATAGGGATTTGACACCTCTTACCATCTTGTTTAGACTCATCCATAAAAATATGGGAAATCAATTTCAGGACCTCCTTCAAAGTGTAATAGAAGCCTAAGATGATATAGGAAGGTTACAACATACCTATCCTCATAAGTGAGGAATCGTTGAAGACTAGCAAGCATTGGATTATACTCTTCCTTGATATAGTTAGTAGGAATCCCCTTTTTCCAATCAGGGTGCTAATGGTCTTCCTTCAAAAATTGTTGGCACATTTCCTTGTTGATTCCTACCCCTTTGAAATACTTGGCTCCTCTGTTAGGTAATATTGTGGCTTCCCTTAAGGTTGCTTCATTGATTGTTAGCTACATATTACCTATGTGCACAATCTCTCCATCGTAACCTTGAATAAATGTTTGAGATACCTTCTCATGACATCCTATGAATTTATCCAAAAATGGAATCCATCCCGCTCTAGCATACTTATCTCTACATAGCTGGAACTCCTTGGTCTCCCTATAAATCTAGAAGATTGATTCGTGTCTACTCACAACCATATTTATGAACTGTGCATGAGAATCGGGCTGTGGCGCAAGGGTTTGGTCAGCTATGAGGGTAAGGGTTTGGTACCAAAAATTGCAGAGAGGAGTAGGCTCATAACTGGAGAAAGGTTGGTAATGATGTGAAAATATTGTGAGGGCGTCGATAATTTAAACGGTAAGTTTAAGTAAGGATGCCACAAGGGAAAATTTAAGAAAAGATGAGGCTCATCTGGATGGCTTCGCCACCCAGATAAGCCATTTCATTTCTTCCCGTTAATGCAATGATGGGGATGAGACATTGGGTGTCATAGCATCATTGTTGTTTGGGATAGGCAATTGGACTTCTGAGTGGTGAATTTGATGTTGGATCGTGGCTCATGGCACGGGATAGATTTGTGATTGCTTAAGGATGAAGCACGTTCGTGGCTCATCATTACTAGACATGCTCCATATTCACACTTTTGATGTGATTTTTCCTTCAATCATTTTCAAGTGCTTATGTGATGAGAAGATTAATTAAGCTTAAGCATATGGGTATGAGGGAAGT